>JAQGAI010001056.1:0-16179 GCA_034696905.1 Lepidocyrtus violaceus | reverse complement strand
CGAATTATTATATGCGATCAGTGAATCAGTGACCGCCCAATGTCGTCTTGCTACTCATGAATGTAGGTCTAACGACTAATATGATAAGGCTTTAAATTTCCTTTCCTATGGACTACTTTTCTTGAATTAAAAATCAAGCATACACAAAGATGTGTGATTCATTTTGTTTGCAACCTTTTTCGCGAAGAGTATTGGTACCTTCAAAAGCACTTCTCAATTTTTGCTGAGCTTCCCGAATTCGTCGTGCTCTACAGTAAATGACCGCAAAGAGTGAATAGCAGATAGGTGATATATGGTACAATCTTAAATATAAATGGGTCTGCAGTCAACAATTTTGTAACAGTAGTTAGTCAACTTTGAAAGAATATTACATCGAAAACATGCCGCGTTTTTTACAAAACCAAACAATACTTATTTTTATTGTCGGAAACACTAACAATACATTAGTACATTCGCACCATAACATTCATCCCCTTTACTTTATATTACTTTAATAAACTATTTATAATGGATTTTCTCTATACTGCGTACACACTTAAAATTAAATAGTTCTGGAGGATCAGAATATCAAACTTAATAAATTTAGAAAATACATTTTAGATTATTTTGTAGAACAATCAGAAAGTTTTAGGATTGTAAAGTATTATCTCTTGATGATGATGTTAAGTCCCTTCAAGGAAGGAACGAGTAGGATTTTTACATTTAAATTGGAATAGAATAGATATCATAATTTGAGTTTGTTCCTTTATGCTCTGGTGTATTTTCCCCAGATGTGAAGCATAAAAACGGATGCGATGAACAGCAGAGACATTACCAAAACGGGGACAGGTCCACTGCAAATAAATGGAAAGCGAGAATGAGTGATTAGCTAACGGTCAACGAATTGAAATTAAAGTCACCACTATGAATTCAGTTATTTTTTTAAAATCTTTTCGCAAACTTACACTTTAATTCCGGGAGAGTCGTCAGTGTAAAATCTCCACATGCTTCCTGTTGACGTGGATGGTCTTGTAGATCTGGCAGCAGTTGTGGAAGTGGTCTTCCTTTGGCGGACAGTACCACCCCCGCTACCTCCAGCTGGTCTTGGGGCACTTCCTCCAGCCCTTGGAGAACGTCCTCCTGCTCCCACGGATGTCGAACTTGCTGGTGCCGGCTGTAAAAAAACAAAAAAAAACAATTTGTCAATTAAATTTAATTACAAACAAAAAAGCACAACCGTATTTATTTTCCAAATAATATCCTTTTCTCAAATTACTGATTAATCACACAACAAACTAAACGAATAAAAGCAGCTAAAAATGCACTTCTTTTCTTTGGTCGTGGCTTAATTCACTTTACTTAAATTCAAACATATTTAGCCCAACCAACAAATAAATACGTCTTCTACTGACATTCAAGATTACTTGACCCAAATCCCACAAAATACAAAATAAGGTATTAAAAAAACCGAAACTGACTTTCGAACTTCGTATTTAAAATATTTAAAAATATTTACTGAAAACTTACCATGATTGAATATTATTTGTTAATTATTTATTCAACTCAAGGAATGATCCAATCTTGGTTAATTTATTCAAGTTTTTCAAACAATTTATTTCCGAGGAAAGATAACTTAAAAGAGCATATGCTCCGCCTTGTGTCAGCTGCAAAGGAATGCTTTAGAATGGAAAAGCTTGGGGAAAAGACCGACAGGTATAACTGTTCACTAATTCAGATTTTTAGAGACGATGCGATGCATCCGATCATATTCATTTCTTATAAACAAATATGTATACCGAAGAAACTGACATTTATGCCGTATGCATAAAGCCTATGTATAAAAGTTCTCTATATCTTACGTATTTTTAACCCTTTACTTTTCTGTATCAGACACCCAACTGTTGTGTTTTTTATATGGCTTGGGTATCGGGTCTGCAGTTTTCTGGTTCCACGTTGGCATCGTCAGCGGCCAACTCAACGTAAAATCGCTTCAGTTCTATGTGTGTGGTAAAGCTAAAGTAAAGTAGATACAAGAGAACGTGTTTTAATATGTACCTATATATGAGTATGTTGTTGATTTGATACATCAGCATTTTATTTATCATCGTCATCCAACAAGGTCTCTCTGTATCTGTTTCAGACATTTATATTGAGATTGAGACAATTTTACTTGAGGAGAGAAATGTGGATGTGGTTACTGTACTGATGTGCCAGGTATGCATGTTATTAAATTAGTCTGAATCTGTCTATTAGCATAGTATAACAGAATGAAAATCTGACCAGCAGACATGAAAACAGATTTAGCCCCTTCTTTCATGAACTCCCGTAACTAAATGTTTCAACCGAAAATTTTTAGCTACAGAAGATATTTTTAGCCATGTACCTTTAAAAATGAAATATATGAAAGATGAATACATGTAAAAATGACTGATTCAAACAAAAAAACTCTTCCGATGAAAATTATAAATGGGAATAGTTACGAGAAATTTCTACCTATAAAAATTGTCCACTCACGCAACTTTGCTTGGTTGGATATGAATTATGAATGAGTGCAAGCAGATTACAAACTTGCTCTTGCAAATGCAGATGAAACAGAGATATTAAATATTAAAATATTGGAATTCTTTGAGATGAAATGATCGGCATCTGAGCTCTTTAATTACTGCGTCATTAATTTACGTCGCCTTTCAACAAGAGAAAGTGTAGTAGGTATATGGTAGGGTTATGATATGATGATCCAATGATCAGATTGCCCCAACCTGTTTTTACCAGCTCGAAAGATCCGAACAATCCGTCCGACTTTGTTCGATCTCTCGATGAGGCTGCAAAAGTCACCTTGGCTTCCGTAACTTCTGCAAAAATACAAATGCAAATCTAGAGATCTTTTCCATAAAAAGTATTCGAGTCGATCGAAGCATTCTCAGCAGTATACATATTAATTCTAAATTACAGGTAAAATAAAATGAAACTGTACTGATGATATCAACTAAATTTTCAAAGTCAAGTAAGGTTAAGATAAAATCATGCCTCTGAAAAGCGTCACGGTTCAAGGATATGAGCCGTTCTGGAAAACGGTAAAGGAAATGGAGGCAGAGGCTACGGAGAAGAAGCTTCCTTTGTTGGTCATTGTCAGATCCGCCAATCAACCGGATGGATCATGCTGGTGTCGAGATTGTGGAATCCGTACGAGAATCTTTATACAATTTTGTCAGTTTTGACCTTTGACTCCCGTTTATAAAATTACCTTTCCTTATTGATTGTGTATTTTCTCTAGTCGATAAAATGCTGGCGGACAAATTAGATCAAATGCAACTAAATGGTATAATGGTCATTGGAGAAGCAGGCACGTTGGAAGAATGGCTTGACCACGAGGTGAGTATTGGTTTTGTTTTCCAACATTTAATTAGTGCGCTTAAAATTAGTTAATCTGCTAAAACTTAATAAGTGATGATGATTAACAAATTGTGTTTTTGTAGAACCGCTTCAAAAAGGATACTCTTCTAAGCATAAAGCAAATTCCAACCGCCTACCGTTGGAAGGATGGGAAACCCTTGAAGCGTATGCAATGTCCAGAGCTTTTCAATCCAGTACGCTTTAAGTCCCTATTCGATTAGACGACACCCGAGAGGTGAAAGCATGTTATCTGACCTCACTCTTCTCCCTCGGCTCGGCTGTTTCATGTATAATCCTAGTCATACAAGAAAATGTTAATGAGTTGGAGTTGGGATTAGCAAAATCGGATTATGCGTAGCGTGTCAAGTCAGCTATTCCTATAACGTAAACGAATAAAGAAATCATTTATGATATCTTCAAGCTTCAAGATAACTGAAATGACATGATAATATTTATATGTAACTAATTCTCATGATCTTCTGCATAACTGCTTATTGTTCTAAATCGTCTCCGTTTAATAAGTCATGATGTCATGAATATGCTTCAATCCATTCTACACGCATATCCAAAAACAAATAAAACTTGATCTCAATCATAACGGATTAATTCTTTTCATCAGAATCAATGCCAAAGTACGTAATGTTATCCTAAACAAATCCATATTACTTTACAAAGCAAATATTCAAATACTACTACTAGTTATATTAGTAAAAGCAAACGTAAAATTAATTAAATATCTATCACTTACTCATCATCACTTTTTTCCATTGTTTTACATGTCTTGGGAAATTTTCCTACGCAATGCATTCAGTATCACATGACATGCTATTGATATATCATCATGAATCAATCTATTCATACCATCATATCTTATCAATAACAATACATCGTTACACATTACATAAAGAGAGTCCAGAGAGATAAGTTGGCATATAAATACTGTAGCCATTACTACTTCAGCTTTGATTGTATTCGGTTGTCTCCAACTATTATCACCTACCTCAATTTCATTCTCTTCTCACTTTCCCCAGAAAAGTTGGCTATTGTATAAGCATACACAATACATACTCTTCTGCCATAATAGATGCAGCTCACTTTTTGGGGGCGGAAATCCTAGTGAAGCAAAAGTCGGCTTACTCTACTCTACGGCTACACTACTCTTGACTCTCGTGTGTTTTTATTATTTTTGGACTGAATAAGTCTGTTTCTCTCTGAACTCTGAAGGAATAAGTTTTTGCTATTGATAAGCTTTATTATAGTAATTATCAATACTTAATTTTATATAACACTCATTACCAAAAAGAACTTTCAGAACTACGCTCTGTACAGTGTTCATAAAAGAGGAGGAAAGATGACATTTACGGAAGGGGAAATTATCGAAGGTTATGAAAACTTTCAAAAGGAAATTAAAGGACTGGAAATGGACAAGTCCAAGCATCCTTTGTTGATCTTGTTCACGGGAAGCGATGGACCTGATGGACAGTCGTGGTGTCCTGATTGCATTGTCTGTAAGTAAAGTAACTTGCATAATTAATATTGATCTTGCTAATCTAATAGGTTTCACTGCTTAAAAAAAAATTAAAACCATCAACCTATTTTAAATGATTTTTTATTTTGCTTTTACTGCAGTTGAGAATGCATGGGAATCATTCAAGAGTGAAAATCCACCAAAGGAAGGTTGCCTTGTCAGGGTGAAAGTCGGACCCAGGGACTTTTGGAAAGACAAGGCATGCCCATTCAGAACGGACAAGTCTCTGAAATTGACATCAGTGCCTACGCTAATTAGATGGGGTACCCCAATGAGACTTTCTGATGAGCAAATTGTTAATCCGGAGCTTTTACTCATGCTTCTTGAAGATGATTAGATGATTGATGCATGTACATTAAATTTCGAAGGTGTCGTTTCTTTTCGTGCTGACTGATACACATTTTCATTATTTAATCAATTTAATTTCTTAGTAAAATTCTGGCAGTTTTCCTCTGCTTCAAATGTGATTTAATGCACCTTCTCTACTACAGTATTTATTTTTGAAATAATAAAGATTTACCGAACAAATGGAAGTTTTAAAAACGTATTTTCTTTATTGGTTGACATAACTTGTGTTAGTGCAAATCTGCACCATACACTACGCTTCGGTTTTTACAATTTCCGCTAACGCGGTCCATTATATTTATCATCGTACAAGTTTAATTTTTTTACAGTTCATACTACGCGGAGTTGTGAAGAAATTGATACTACAATTTTAAGGAACTAAATAGGTAATTGAACAAAAGTAAGCTTTACATGAAGAAGTTGCGTAATACAATATTATTTAGGGTTTTTACAATCGAAGCCAGTACATTTGACCTCGGAGCCTGTTGTAGTCTGGAAGTTGTTCAGTAGGACCTACTGCGGCAACGGCAGGACACTTGTCATAAACGTAATGCATGCAGACATCTTGAATTGTCTTTGCATCAATTGAATTAATTCGGGCTTCCAATTCATGAACAGGGAGTCTACGGTCATAGCACAGCATTTGACGCCCGATGTCTTCACAGACAGGGGTTGTTCCGTCCAGCTGGAGAAGCATGTTAGTTCTCAACAGGTTCTTTGCACGGTCGACTTCATTGTCGGTGACGTTGGTGCAAAGTCTCATCCATTCACTTTGAAGATTGAAGATGAAGTCCTGTACAAACGAAATTTTAGTGTTAGTATATTTTAGGCAACCATATGTACGGTCCAAATGACTATCAAAAATAAGTATAGTATAAACCTTACATCAATGGTCAAGGGATCGCATACAAAGTACACGCCCCACAGTCCAGTGTCCTTGTAGCAGGTATTGAAGGCTTGGAATCCATGAGCCAAGCCAAGTCGAGAAGCAGCCTCAGCCAAGTTTGAACCGCTGCAACTTCCTCCAGCCTATAATAATACGACGAATAAATGACGTTTTCCAGATAGGTATTATAAACCACCTACCTACTTCTAATTAATAAATTGTTATTATTTTATTATAGCCTTACCATAGTGCGATCCCATGAACCAATAATGGTATTTGCAACCATCAAGGGAATGTTGTCGGGGTCCTTCCATCCACATCCTTCAATAGCCATTGCAATGTGTGCTAGGGGCAAAGAATCGTCACGAACTCTGATATCAGAGCCGGTGAAGCGACATCCCTCTTGATATCCAGGGATGCTTGAAGCATCATACGCAATCGGAATCTTCCCGAAATGTTCATTGACTAGACTAACCAGTTGATCGTGAGGTACACCTCCGGCTCCTGCAACAACCATGCGAGGTCCTTTGTAATGTGCATCGATGTATTCTTTCAGGTGAGTGCGATCAATGGATTTGATGTTTTCGGTGGGGCCTAGAATTGTCCTGCCCAATGGCGTTCCCTATAAAGCAAATAATCAATTAAAATCAATCAATGAATTTTGGAAAACGTGTAAATGACTTGAATAACTAATTCCCGATTATTAATTAACATACTTGGTAAGCAGTCGCATGAAGATGGTCAAACACAACTTCTTGAAGATTTTGTTCAACTTCTTGCATCTCCCTCAGAATGACACCCCGCTCACGTTCGATTTGCTTTTCTTCAAACCTACAAGAACAAAAATATGCGTTGGTTTATCCTGTTTACTTATCTTAAAACACTTAGCTAAGAAGTATTTATGAAAATACAATAGTAAAAATGAGCGACATGTACTTGGAATTAGTAAGAATGTCCGACAAGATTTCCAAGCATTTTCCTACGTCCTTTGATAAGCATTTCGCATAAAATACAGTCTGCTCCCTAGATGTGTAGGCATTCAAATGAGCTCCCATGTTTTCGATTTCCATCTCTAGGTCCTGCTGACTTCGCTTGTTGGTGCCCTACAACAATAGCAAAAACAATGATTACTTTCAGCTGGCTAAAACGGAGATTGTTTTGGAAGTTTACAATTTTGCAGTCAACAGTTTCGGAAGATTATCTCGTCTGAGCTTCAATCTTATAAACTCACCTTGAAGGCCATGTGTTCCAGAAAATGGGCAACTCCATTGTTTTCTGCAGTTTCGTACCGAGAACCAGCATCAATCCAGATTCCAACGGTGGCGGTTGGCGCTCCACTATCCTCCGTAGCAACTCGAACCCCATTATCAAGCATTGTGACCCGTGTGGGATGTTGGTTCATCAATGAACTTTTATAACTGATTCCTGTAGAATGTGCCCCAAGAACTCTAGCGCCGGTAGACAGTTGTCGGCTCTAAAAATGAATTATGAAGTCCCGTCAAATCACATTAAAACAATTTTATATTTCCCAGATTCACAATTTTTATGTTGTTCAACCGATAATCAATCGGCCCGGGTCGGTCGGTCGATCAAAAACAAACTAACCTGGATAGGTAGCCGCCTTGACTGCCGGATTAGAAATCGTGCTGCTCCGAAAGCCATCTTGATTTTGTTTGAAGTATATATACAACACTCTAGAGCAGATAAATATATTGAAAAATAGTTGTAATTAGACAAACGCATAATAATAACAATAATAATCCATACCTGAATGTTTTATTATCACTCACTGATACTAATCAGTCACTTCTCATGTCTCATTAATCATCAATATCAAACCAATCAATCAGATTAAATGCCCAGACACCACCACCGAATTATACAAATCATTCGGAACTCGCCGACAAAAATAACTAAAATAAATATTAACTTACCAAATTCAACTCGAACTGTAAAACTTAATTTACTTCTCCTCTATCTAGAAAATCCAATGCCGAACTGGCCAAGTAAATTAAATCACATGTGATGTGATCTCGAACAGTTTAATTTTTCCGAATCAAGATATCGTCCTGGGTCGTGATCGTGATGAAACTGGATCTAGTAGTTAGGATACAAACAAGAAGGGGGTAAAAAAGATGTAAGAAAGGTGGTGCAGTGCATATTCCCATTTCATCTCATCAGATCAGATGTGCAGCGATGAAATCAAGAGCTGCTGGTAGTTGAGAGAAAGTTTGCTAGATGGCGCGGCATGTCTGGACTCTGTAGGGCAACCGTTGATGCATTTGCATCATGGCATGGCTTGGCTTGGTATTGCATGCAAAAATTAATTTCCCATCGCATCGGCTCGATCGATTCTAAATCTCTTCATATTTTCACAGGGTACAGGGGGCAATATGAGATACTTTTTTTCAGAATTGAAGTAACTTATTGCGTGATTTATTTATCTGAGAATGAGCATGACCATTCTGAGAAATTGGATCAATTTTGCTAATCGTAAAATGTAAGCGAATTAAGTGACAAACGATTGCGTGCGTGCAAAAAAACAGCAATATTATGATGAGTTTTATTTTCAAAAATAAATGTTGATGTTCCTCCTACCACCTAATGATTGATTAGGATGATGGTGGGATGGGATAGGACATATATTAACTTTTGGGAGCTTACTTATGTTAGCTTCTATAATGTTTTTTTTAATTAGGTAGTGATCCGATTTTTAAAAAATATTTCTGAATTGGCAATAAATTAATTTGTAAGAGGAGGGAACATAATGAATTCCCCTGATTTTGGAGGATGGCTGGTCGCAAATCTTCAACGATTTGATAAAGTTCGCTGGTTTTATCGGGCTTTGATTAATGCAGCTGTGCTGCTCCACTTTTTAGTCGGCCCTGCTCACGTGATTCACATTTTCTTTTTTTTTTGATTTACCTTTACCAGTAAATCTATACTGTACGGTTAATTATGAGAAAAATATAATTGTTACAGATTTCGGGGCATTATGTTGGCGAGAATAACGGTGGAAATCATGTTATGATGGATGTGCAGTTTCTTACAAGAGTAAATGAATCCAGTTTAAAAGAGCATGATTATCATGTGGTGAAAATTGCCTTGCAAAATAGTAGCTCCTTCTTGATGCACCTCAGCAAGCCAGACATTTTTGCTTCGTCTGATGAGTAAGAGAATAATTATCCTGTTTAATTATATTCTTGGTTTAATCATGGTTCTCATCTAATTGGTATTATTGTTATTACTCATTCAGAGCTCTAAACCATGAAATGAGTCAACTGCACTGCGTCTACTCTGGATCCATAACTTCCTCGGATGGGAACCTCGTTGGAATGGCGTCCCTTTCGTCTTGCAATTATGAAAATGCATTTGTAAGCAATTTCACTTGTACTTTGGTCCTGCATGACATGACATTGACAGTTGATCGTGATCTTGTTAAATATTACCAATAGGAAGGTTTAGTCAGGATTGATAATCAGCATTTTCACATTGCCCCCACACAAGATCAAGATCCTGAAAGTATGACTGAAAATCCGAGAATCAAGAGAGCTACTTCTCAACGCTCTTTCAAGTACAAGGCGACGCCAGTGTCGATATCTTCTGCTGGGAAAGTCCGCCAAGGTGATGTTAATAACTAGATAATCATGATACGATACAATGCAAGGCAAATTATCTATATAATTATTTGCGACATTTTTTATAGACAGTATCAAAGTGCCTCTGCAGGAATTAACAAAAGCTAGACTGCAAATGGTGAAAGACCAGGAGGGTCTGGAAGACGAAGTCGATGAGGATGAGATTGATAGTGATGACTCGGGAGATAATAGCACCGCTGATAATGGAGACCTACAGGCCCTTATGGATGATCAAGACGATAATGGCTTCTCTGAATTTGGGACTTACAACACATTGGAAAATGTGGAGACGGAGGAGTACGCTGTTCGAAGACAGGGAACTCCAAACCGGAGACGAGGAGCTAAGGCAAATAATGCTCGAAAACCTGCTAGGGTGATCGAGCTGGCTTTATTTACGGATCGGTCGGTCTTTCAAGTATGGAAGGGAAAGTATCCCGCGAAGGCTGAAGCAAAAATTAAAGAGTATCTCCTACAATTAGTTAATGAGGTTTGCGTCGCAGTTTACGTTGTTTCTATATTGTATATATTCTCAAACTAGCTGACTCAGAAAATTTGTTGCAGATGAACTACGTTTATCATCAACCGTCGCTGCAAGAGACGATATCTTTTCGACTTGTCCATGTAGGGATTCAAAAAGAAACGCCAAGTGGACTAACTCCAAGTACGAAATCTGCAGCTTACCTCGACTCATTCTGTTCATTTCAAGGTAAGAAAGATACAGATGGGGCGATGTGGGATCATGGCATGATGATCACAGCGTTAGACTTGATGGATGACGGAGGAAGTTCCGGTACTATAGGTAATCAAATCAACTCAACTTATGTTAGTATTATAGTTATGAAGTGGAATGAAATCAACAAATTAACTTTTTTTGAACTGCAAACCAATATTTGACAGGCTTGGCATACACTGGAACAATGTGCCTAAGATATTACAGTTGCTCCGTGATAGAATTTATAAAAGGATTTGAAACGGCTTTTACTGCGACGCATGAAGTAGGGCATAGTTTGGGGATGGATCATGATGGTGAAAATATCAACGCAAAATGTGATCCGGCCAAGTTTGTGATGGCCGCAAGTTCAGGTAAACAATTGTACTTTCTCCAAAACAAGGTATTGCAAAGCCATATTCATTTACATTTCATTTTCTTTATGAAGGTCCTGGCCAAATAAACTGGTCCAAGTGTTCGGTCGCCAACCTTAAAAACTTTTTGAAGTCCGGGGATCCCTCTCCCGGGGCGAGTGACCCAAATGCTGTGCCCCGTTGTCTGACAAAGCGGGGTAGGAAAAAGGCAGTGATTAACTACAGAAAAAATGGAAGGTTTCCTGGGAAAAAGTTCAGTGCAAAGACGCAATGCCAAACTGTGTGCAGTGGATGCACTCCAGCTAGCAGCAATACGTCTCCAAACAATGTAAACAATATATGTCCATCTCTCTTCAAACCAATTTAAACCTTGATTACTTAATTAACTGTTAAATATTGTTTTACAAAGGAACGCTTACTCATTTTCAGAATATTTGCAACATGTTATATTGTCAGTCCCAGGGACAAGTAGTTCCAGCTCATCCAGCTTTAGAAGGAACGAGTTGTGACAATGGAAAAGTGCCTGCTAAAAAATATTAATTTGTTTAGAATTTATGTTTACAATAATTTTCCCAAAAGTTCAGGAATTGTAAGTAAAATTGGGTTTTTATTTTTATGCAGAAAATGTGCAGAAATGGAAAATGCCAATGAAAACGGGCGAACGGGATGGAGCCCCATATTACACAGGCAGATACATCTTATAATTCCAGTTGTCCATCAAATTAAAAAGAATGCTCTATTTTTAAAGTCTTATTTCTTATTATTCAATTACCTCTAAATTCAAAGATTTGAGTTCGAATTTGAATTAAAAATTGACATTGAAAGAGGGGAAACACTTTGTCCAAGAGAAGATTTCTGGAAAAAAATTCATTTCAACTAAAGATTTGCAAAACTCATTCAGCTTTTAATTTGCCTCGTGGATGTTGTTGATTCATATGTCTGGAATGAATGATTTCATTGAAATCTAGTTCGTGCACCTATTCATTCATATTCGGGGCTGTAATACTTTAGCTTCAAAAATTCAAATATCCACACGTCAATCGATTCATGACAATGCAAGTCCGAAAAAGTGATATATGTATGGTGCATAGATATTTAGGAAATGACATAAACAAGTTTTTAAACTAAAATAGAAATCGCACAATTCGCGTTGCATGTTCCATGGAGCAATCATGAGAGGACATCATGAAAAGTTGAAAAATATTTTTTTTTGATTCAAGAGAGAATGATATACGGCCGTGGTATTGCACGTCCGATGTATTGCTTTCAAACATGTATCCACCATCCACACATGCCTTCCTATTCTACCTTTAATTCGTGTAATAAGTACACAAAATCTGATGATTATTCGTAAATTAGAGTGATTTTATATGTCGCTTTCACGTTTTACGTAGGAGTATCGGTAGGAAATATTGCATGAATGGGTTCTGGACAACAGAACGGAAGGAGCTGGAAGTACGCATCCTCCCGTTTGTTTGTCTCTATTCATCGGCTACCTGTGAATCCTTCCCTAATGGAATGTGATCCCAATCCCATACATAT
The DNA here is from genome assembly GCA_034696905.1 of Lepidocyrtus violaceus. Lineage (NCBI taxonomy): Eukaryota > Metazoa > Arthropoda > Collembola > Entomobryomorpha > Entomobryidae > Lepidocyrtus > Lepidocyrtus violaceus. The sequence goes on along the minus strand of JAQGAI010001056.1, from coordinate 3,785 downwards.
TACAAAAATGCATTAGTTTTAGCACGTCACAGAAAACACGACCAAAGGTCAATGAATAGGTAGTTTTGTAGAATACCTCTTTCAGTTTGCGTGCAATATTATTTGTGTGTGCAATTCACAGTCAGTCTTATAGATTCGCTGTATTGGTTTTCAATTGACGTAAATGTGACAAGGATCCAATCTCACGATCAAACTGACCTTTCCCTCCGTTCTCAACCATCAACAGCGCAGCTAGTAGAGTAGCATATTTAAATTTACAATGGCCAGGACTTAGTTATAATTGTCGTACTTGACATTCTGTTTAAATTACATGGTTCCACGGGTTAGGCTACGAATTTTAGGCAAACCGATGTCTAAAACACCCTCAAAATCATGAAATCTTCCTTCAGAAATGAAGGATGCCAACATATTTTTGTTATTTGTTGGACAAACTTTTTGGGATTGCTGATGGTAGGCTGCCCGGTAATAAACAAGGTATTCAATAATAATATAATTATCATATTCAAATTCAAATCCTACGTACACTTACTTCTGGTTTGAAACATTAACTTCTACTGAAGAACTTATCATATCATGTGTGTTTAATTATAGATAGCAGCAGGAAACAACATATATAATATGGGATACCTTTACGAAGGTACTCAACTAATTGAAGATTTCACATGAAAAATTGGCGATTCATTTAGAAATCAACAGTCAGTACAAAATTTGCTTTTAATTTGAATTGAATAGATCAGCATCACCAGTTCTGGGATGATATTCAGCTACAGTTTTTGGCAAATGTTGATGAGTCAAGATTTCATTCCAATAGATTCCACGTAATACAAGCGACCTTCGCAGGAAGAAATAATTTATCTTACATAATCCATCTAACAAAATCCGAGGGGCTATATAATCAAAACAGTTTGTAAGTCTACATGAAATAATATATTCATAACTAAAGTGCTATACTAAAAGAAAAATTAATTTGACGTTGCTTTTGATACCGCTAGGGTCCTTGATTCTGATGAGCTTCATGGGATGGACTGTTTGTATACTGGAACTGTGACCGAAGTCTTTCCCAGCCATCAAACAGATTCACAGAGTGAAAGTGGAATAGTTTCATTTTCCTCTTGCCATTATGAAAATGGATTTGTAAGCTAAATCATTATTGTTTCTCTTTACAAATTATGTTAACCGGATTCACAGGCTTGTGCATTGAATAAATTTTATCTAGGAAGGTCTAATGCTACTCCCCGATGAAACCTATTATATTAAACCGTCATCCAAGATCCGAAATAACAGAGTTATCAAAAGAAGTGCTCCAAATACATACACCAAACCTACGATACCACACAAAGCCTTGAAAGTGGACAGTAAGACAAATCCTGTGAGCAATGGAAGCATCATTGATGGTACTTTTTTCATTAGTTACTTCGTATTTCAAATGGTTCATTCAACATTTTACAGTTTAGTTTTAATTGCATTTATTTGTAATGAAAATCAGTTATTTTGAAGCCTTCGCCAGAAGATTTTCTAGAAGCACAACTCACGAATCCTAATGGAAACAATCAGGAGTCACTTGTCGACGAGATTCCAGAAGGAACATCAGCACAACCGGATATTGACAATGATGTTAATAATAGCATTGACGAAACTCCAACATTAAGTGAAAATGAAGATGGGGGTGGTGATGTTGATAGATCGGTACCAAAGCCAAAGATTAAAGTACTGGCAAACCAGAGTAGAAGAAAGCCAAAAGCTCGACGTAGACCAACCAAAAAGCCCAGCACTGGTAGAAACGCTCAGGCCAGCACAAGCTCTTCTTCAACAGGGAAAGTAGTTGAGATTGCAGTCTTCACAGATGAAAAACTTCATAAAATATGGAAGGGTCGATATCCGAAGGATACAACCACCAAAATGAATCAGTATGTGTTGGCCGTGATTAATAACGTAAGTCGTATATTTTTTAAAAGCGAAAGTCGTTTAAAGTGAAAGTAAATATTAGTCCGTTCCATACTTTTTTTTTAATTTTCAACTACAGATGAATGCTTTATACAACCAACCTTCCATGACCGAAAGCATTTCCTTCCGGTTGGTTCACCTCGAAATTGCGACAACAAAGCCAAAGATTTTAAAGGAATATTGAGGCCATGCTTCCAAATATTTGAAGTCATTTTGCTCCTACGCTGCAGAAAAGAATCAGCGAGGAAGCCTCTGGGATCACGCGTTGATGTTGACGGGATGGGACATCAACGAGGGTGGAAATAACAGTACTGCAGGAATTGCATGGTTTAGCACAATGTGTATAAATAGCCTAAGCTGTTCCTTAATTGAAGGCTCGACATTCGCCTCCACGTTTATTACGTCTCATGAAATTGGGCACTCTCTTGGAATGGACCATGATGGCACTGGCCCCAACAAAAACTGCGACGCAAATTCTTACCTCATGTCTCCAACCACAGGAGGAGGAAAAACGGATTGGTCAAAATGTTCCATGAAAAATATGAAGGACTTTTTGAGCAAAGGCTATATGGGGAATCCCTCCCCAAAATGTATTACCAAGAAGGGATCCAACTCCGGAAATGCCATCCACTTTGGTAGCACAAAACTTCCTGGTCAGCAGTTTGATGCTAATGAGCAGTGCAGTGTGGAGTGCAAAGGATGTACTCCATATTTGACCAATTCGGCTCCATATAATGTACTTGTGTATTAAAGACTTTGTAATTTGCAGTTAAAAAAAGCATCATCGTCAGAGGAAAAAGTGATGCTAATTGGTTTGAACTTGTGTGTCTTTTAATAAACAGGATATGTGTCACCTCCTCTTCTGCCAACAGAAAACGTCGGCTTACTACTCACTTATAAGGTCAACGCATCCAGCGCTAGAAGGCACGAGTTGTGGAAGGGGAAAGGTATAATCGCTTCAGTATTTTTTCAAAGATTTATTTTTTCAAGGTTGAAATAGTTAAAGAATTTCGATGACTTTTATCATTATGTGTACAGATGTGTCGCGTCGGAAAATGTCAATAATGAACGGGTGGGATAAGTAATAATTTCAACCTGAAATGAGGCAGAATAATTTTGACCAACTCCAACCCGTTTGATTGCTTGCTTTGAAAATTGTTTTATTTATGGTTTTAAAAATAAAGTAGTAATGTTTTATAAATGTATTAAATTAAATTGCATAAAACTGTGTTTTTAAATTCAATCATCTATTTTTAGAAACATTAAAATACATCATGCAAGCATGTAAGAGAGGTAGACAAGAAGTTAATATTATTTTAAACTTCCCGTTTTAAAATCTCGAATTACATGAGAGGCATGTCACCACCACACATCTGAAATAGATATAACAAGTGAAGTAGAATGTTGAAATAAAAATTATGTTCGTTTTGATATTTTTAGGAGTTTATGTAGAGTTTACCTCGGCAGTTGCTGCTTGCATACATGTCCCCATATCTAAATAGCTTTTACAAGTTTCATCTTTCGGATCCAGCGCTGTAGATGGATAAAGTTTAGTTTAAACAATTGGATCTTTTTCTAGAATAAAATAGTGAAAGTATGCTTATATATTTTTTGTTTTACGTACTGTGCTCCTTGACGCATGTTACAAGGTTCTCATGGGCAAATTGCACATATTCCGCAGGTATTTGGGATTCGATTGACTTTTTCAAACTGGCTTCAGTCATCATGTCATTTGCATCCAACTAAAAAGAATTAGGAAGAAAATTATTTCCACAATTGATTGTTGAAGTTTGGTAAATGAACTTCTTAAGTTTAACTTACCACATTGACGGTCTGCATGA
>JAQGAI010001055.1:0-16185 GCA_034696905.1 Lepidocyrtus violaceus | reverse complement strand
ATACATGAAAAGACAAAGGACAAAGGTAAACAGTTACAGGAGTACAAATGGCCACTTGTCCAATGCTCATTTCTCTTCAAAGCAAAATCAAGAGAAAGGATTCGATTACCCACAGATTTTCGTTGGACTTGACGTAAGAGAAAAATATAGCAGTTAACTGATCAAAAAAGTAAATAAGTAGTGGTCCAACTGTATAGTAGATGGGTGGGTGTATGTATCCAGATTTTCTTTCTTTCTTCATGCCAGATGGCCAGCAAAGTGGATTAGAGGAGTTGAAAATAGTATTATTGACATCTCTGTAAAATGTGGTGAAGGGAAAATGGTGTGCACATTCTTATTTCTGTGGAGAAAGCAGAGGGAAAATTTTGTGTATAAGAAATAGTGTTTATTTTTGTCTCAACAACTTGAAAATCAACTTGGTCTTATCCTTATAAGGCAGTACTTCACTTTTACTTTCTCCTGGCCCCCACTTGAGAATCTATCATTTCTCCATCAATCTCTTTTTCACGCAGAGGTAATACCAGTTGATGACAAGAGATTTCTTTGTAATCCGCTCTAGGACCACTGTGGAGCCCCAGCCGTCTCAACAACTTGGCTGAGTCAGTGGAAGTCTAAAGAAGCATTCTTTTCACTTACTTATATTTGGACTTGACTTGGACGTGGACTTCAGATAGTATGATATGGTAAGGGTGGTGGTGGGTGATACTAAAACTAGCGAGTTTTTTATGCTCCAAATGCATACCTAAACACGTTGAAAGTGGATGGATATCGAGGAAAGAGATCACGAATTTTTTTATGATGAGCTCGCTCGTTTCGTCTTACTGCTTATGTGATCTTTTTATGAAGCCATATATGATTGCATACATACCCACCAGTACGAAATAATCCGCATTTATTTACAAGAAACTCGGAAATCTGTCCGTTTGCTTCTCAATCTGAGCACGTTTATATGAGGCCTTTAAATTTGTATTCATATCTTTGAAGTGATTTTTTAAACAATTTTCCTCCCTTTCGGAATGAGTGGGAAAAGTGTTGTACTGTCTTGTCAGTAGTGAGTTGATAGCTCCATGTTTTTACATGTAAATAGTATGCTGCATTCATAAAAGACTGGTTGAAGGGAATACTGCCTTTTAGGATTGTTTCCGCTCTGCAGCCTTTTCATCTTGGGTGAAAGGGGGTGGATTTGAATTGAAGTAGGTTTCCTTGTAGGAGGAGAGAAAAAAAACTGCCGTTTGGGTAAAGAGCTTTCCCTGCAATATTTAGCAGCCTACGCATGAAAGGCTAAAGAAAAAACTGTCCATTTGGAGCTTTACGCAAGTATTAACTTAAATAGCCATTTCTCCTCCCCATTATAAGGATTACGGGAAATTAAGAAAAAGACGGTCAAGATGTCCTCAGCCTTCACTAACATAAATGTACTTTGCTGATGAAGAGACTAAAATAAACATACTTAAAGACTCGAACAGAAATGAGACAAGAAATTCACTGCCTTGTGTTTAAATAATGTAGCAATAAATACAAATGACCGTCCCAATCGTGATCAAGGGTTGGCTTAAAAAAAGAAAGCAGGACAAGACAGCTGAAGGTTTTCTTTTAGAATTTATATCAGTCCATCATTCCGTCCGACAAACGATGGAAAGCTTCAAAGAAGAGTTTGGAGAACGGTGTTTATAGGGAACATTAAAGTGAAAATAGTTCCATCTGAATAACATGAGTTGCTCGTTGCATAACGGATGGATTTGAAATAATGACATGTTAAAAAAGCTTTCTCCCCTCCATGTTTAAACTCAGTATATACCGCAAGTAATTTCAGATATGACGTGTGAAATGACTCTTCATATTTTTCAAAATACAAACTTGCAAAGAGAGACAGTCACTACTGTATTTACACTATTTCACATTCGCAGTTTGGAGAAATCGGAAATAGGCTTGTCACTGCGTACAACATAACTTAAAAGTAACAACGCATTCAATGAGGCTATTTAATGTAATGTTTGTTCTTGTTCCAAAAATATTAGATTATGTAATGGGGTTTCTGACAAAAGTAGGTTTTCAAGAGAAAAAAGTCCCTCTGTAATCCATACATTCATTGCAAAATCAAAAAAAAACTTTCACTTCCCTGTTTAAAAAAACGTGGTAAAAAGAGCATCACTACTTGAGGAGCTTTTTTTGGGATCTTCTCTCCCCGCACATTCCCATTATCAACTATCATGATCATATCCACTACTATGACCATTACCGTTAGAAAAAACTATTTGTACGATTCCTGGCTCATTTCACTGATTTCGTCGAGAGCCTTAAACGAATGATGTGAGGGGTATGCATGCATGCATGAAGTTCTGCTCTGCGTATGTACGTTTGAGACTCCTTTCATTACATAATAGCTTCCATGCACACTGGAGAAAGTAGGATTGGCTGGCAAAGAAAAGTTGTAAATGTACTTCACTCCCAGGGAAGATGGCATTGAGACGCTTTAGTTCGTTTAGAAAAAGTTATTCACAAGTAGAAGAAAAAAACAAGTAGTCAGTCAGACTCCTTGAAACGATGAAAAGAGGAAAAGGGAGCTTCCCTCCTTTTGATATCAATTTCGTGAAAGTGTATCTTCAACCCTTATTATCTATTAGCTCAGCAGTTTTTTTTGCATTCCTCTTCCTCTCCGAGAGAAAAATATACCGAAGAAAGTTATAGGTCACTCATACTGCAACTAATACTGTTTCATCCACATTTTATTATGTATTATCAAACTACTGAGAGAAAAGAACAGGGACAAAAATTGGGATCGTAAAAGCCGGCACGAAAAACACCAAAATACCGAAGAAAATAAGAAATGTAAAGGGTTGCATCATCATCATCATCACCACGATCGCTTTCTCCATTGTCACATGAAAGTATTCCTACTTTCTGTGCTGCAGTGCCGGTGACCGAGGAGGAGACGTCCTTTTTGATTGTGCTTATAGTTAGTCCTGGGATCAAGCAATGTTTTTCTGAAAGTGCAATGAAAATGGTTGGTTGGTTAGTGGAGGGCAGAAAGGAATATTTTCCGTTGCATTCTATGTATATCCATACCAGATTCTTCCTTCTGTCCAACCTTAAACATTCCACAGTCATACGGGAAAAGTCTACTTCTTTCCCTCTCGAACCCTTTTTCGAGATTTTCGGTTTAGTTTGGCGGAATAATATTTTAGTTTGACAATTACTATCGCTCCTTCTATTTACTGCTATTAGAAACTTCAACTACTCAACCGACATTCATAACAGATAGGGAAAAGTGGATATGTGTGCGGTGTGGCTCTTCTTAGTATGGCTCCGTCCATGGGCATGTGACTTGACAGAAAACTGGGAAGGATGCAGAAAACTGGGTGGAACTGGGCATTACTTCTTTCTTTTTTTCGCATCATCCTTCCCAAACTCTTCTTCTTCTCTTTTTCTGGTATTACATTGCCCAAGTACTTTCTCTCTGCTCGTGTCTGGCTCACTGTCGCCGGCACCATTGCGCTGAGTTTTTTTTACTACAAGTACGACCATGAGTACTATTCTCATACTACGATTTTTTTTTCTTTCGCTTTCTACAACTTGTAAAAACTATTCAGGTTACTATTACTATAAAAATGACTTATAAGAGGATGGGCTCCCCCTCGCCATATAACATGAATCGTTTAGCCAGATTATTACTACAGTTTTTTCACAGTTGTAATAACCATACCATAGTATGTGCGATAGGAAGGGTAAGTACAGTTTGGGAAGAGTAAAAGTTGTAGATTTCTTTCTCCTTCTCTCCAGAAGAAGGAGAAGAAGGGAAAAAAGAGAAAGATATAAATCCAGATTCCGGTTTTCCCTCCTATCCACTGACAGGGAGTAGGGCTGTTTTTTTGTTACAAGTCTTTATGATATTTCATTATTAGTACTATACCCAAACCATATCCAGTGTCCGGTATAATATTACTTTTCCCATTGCCATATAAATAAATGTACATGCTCACGCTATGTTTCTCTTGTTGGTTCAGACAGTCGGACATGCATACATTTCACTCTTCTTACTTGTTACATTTTTTTTGGCTGCTGACAATACATAAAGAAAAGTCTTGTTTTCCGTGGTGGTGGTGGTGACTGGCGTGGTGCAAGGATACAGAATTTTCTCTTGTATGGGCCACACCATTAATCTGAAAAAAAAAACAGTAACATTTATACAGATATCTTTGTGAACGAACTCAATCTAAACATCTATACTGCCGAAAGGATTACTTCACAATATTTCGCATGCTCTGTATTCATGGATGCTTTCACCCTATTTGCTTATTATCACTATTTTTCTCTTTGTTATTCTCCTTGCAAAAATATGCACATTCCTCTCCTTCCATTTTCTCTTCTTTGGATACTGCCGGGAAATGTTTTTCTTCTTCAGCATTCATTCTCAGGATTTTTTTTGCAACTTTTTTTTTCTAGGCCAGAAAGCTTTAGTTTAGTTCGTTTTTGGATGGGTACTGAATGAAAGTTATCTCGACCAATAACATTAAAAAGTATGCATGTATATGCAGGAGAAAGATGGGAAATATATTGATGATGTTCGTGGATTAGAGATGCAATGTTGCGAAGTCGGTGTCCTTCCTTCCTTCTATTATGATTGTGAAAGATTGCTTCTCCCATTTCTACATACCTACGGGTTTTGCAGGCTCCAGTACCAATACTGCCGCTGTCTCATAGGGAGAGAAACCGGTGGGCATGCCAAAAGGCAAAAAAAAAGTGAATCACATGATTTGAATACAAGCACCCAGTAATGGCAACTTTTGGAATGGCTTGGATCTAGACTGGACTATATACCGATTTTTTTTACGGATTAGTGGCAGTAGTAGTAGTGTGGGCGATGATGATGAATCACGGATAATTTCTTTGATCTCTATCTACATACTTTTTTATTATTGTTGACCGTTACTGATAAAATGAAAAAGAAAAGAAGATACGTGTGGATAAAACGAACATTTTTTTTCTTTGAAAATAAAAATGCATCTCTGATCTGATCTTCGTAGATTTGCAAAAAATATAGAGCTGGCTTCCCTTTGTATGCTTTCACTTCTTGTTATACTTTTCCTTTTATCTGCGTCTTTGTCGAAGAAAGCGTTTTTTTGCGCGTTTGATGTTCATTTCAATCATATTCCTCGTTAGATACTTCAGCCATGTCTATTTTCCTTTTCAGAGTGAAAGTTAGATCATGAGTCATGTGAGCAACCTATTCTTTGGAGGGGGAAATATAGCACAAGTGCATTATGTATTTGTTGCACTGGAGAAGGAACAGTCATTTGAATAAATGATGATGCGGCCTGGTGTGAAGTTTATTAAGCTACGTATGCCAACACATAAGAACATCGCAATTTCGGTAGGTATAAGACAAGCCACGTTAAATCATGATCAAACACTGACATGCAGGCAGTACACAGACCCATACTTTACTTTAAGAAAACGTGCCATACATAAGTAACGATAAGGACTGTTGTTTACCCTTAACTGGCTAAAGGTAAGTTGCGTTTTTGTATTGGGAAAAGTAACTTGTTCCTTGACCTTGAGTCTTTTGAATCGTTTGAATAAAGTCGGGACAAGGAGGTTAGAAACTCTAGCTGAGTGTAAATATTTAACTTGATGATAAGGGCCTTGGTTGATGAAACTTGAGAGAATTTGTATTGTGCAATTTTAGGTCAAGTCAATTTCACCGGATGATCCCAAACCGGAGGAGTAACAGTTTTATGAAGAATTGATGTAATCGTTCTGTAGTTGGGAAATAACAAAACTCTGCCTGGAGAATTTGAACAAGACGTTGATTCAAAAGTGGTACAAAGAACTGGATTGAACTGTGAAGAAAGTTTCAAGTGTGTCTAATCAATTGGAAGTACTAGATATATTCTTCAGAAACTTGTTTGAGTGAACCACAACCGGACTGATTTGTAGAGGTGAATACACTATGAAGTGAATTCTCAAGTGACTAAAACCTTTTACAGTAGTGATAATATGATCCTGAAAATCATTAAAACTTTAACCATGGGAGGACCATCAAAGTGGAAATGGAAGTTTAGTCTCGCGATGCCCCACCGGATCCCATACTACATTTTGGGGACGATATCCGTCATACTCATAATTTCCCAGGTAAGGAGAAAACATTTTAGCGGTTTCTAGTAAATAAAAGGCTTTGGATGCTTAATAATTATTGCTTTATTAAACAAAAATAGCGCTATGCATAAAATATTTTCGGTGACACATTTCCATGATTTATGATTGCTCCGTCGAATCTGGAGGAACAAAACTCACGGCATAAGTATGTTCCTTCACTCACTCTTCAGTTTTTTACAGGAAACAGCAGGTTATCATAAGGTAAATAAGCTCAATAATGTGCCTAAAATTAACATATGGGCATAGGTAATAGGAAATTTTCATTCATATCTGCCTTGACTTCGTGCCGCATGTTTGTCCGTAACTTTATCCATATCATATCATCACATTTTAGCAGCTTCACGCTTTATATGCAGCTCTTCTTCGGGCTTTAACAAAAAATACGAAGTTTACTTTACTCAAAGGCAAAGGAGCATACCAACCGACAGGCAGACGACTGACAGGAATGCGAGATGAGCATACCTAAAAAAAGAGTCAAGGAACAGAGGGCAGGCATCTTCTCTTCCAGGTAGTAATATCCAAGGCGAAAAGCGTTTCTTACAAAAAGTGAGATAAAAGGGAAGAGAATCACTTGACTTTGGCTTGTCAGTTTGCTAGGATTACCTTTATATTTACTTTATATTTTTTGTTGAGTTTGAGCCTGGAAGTAAATCAAGAAAGATGTTCCTTTCTTGTGAAAGTGATATTAGGTTGGTTTGTAATTGAGGAAAATGAGTTGAGTGAGGTGCTTGTCTTTTGGAAGACTAGACATTATATTGATGTTTCGAGCCATAAGAGATTTTTGAGTATGTACAAATAAAATTCTGTCTGCGTAAGCAATTTAAATCAGATATTCTTGTAACAGGGGCCATCCAGCATATCCTAAGATAGGTACATCAATTTTATTCATGAGTACCCCTTACATGCGATGGAAGGGGTAGTGTTCATAATGAATTGGATTTTCTTGTCTAAAATAAGGGATGGTGTACTTTATCGGTAAATACTTTAGAGTAAATACTGTAAATAGAATCGGTTAAATCAGGTATACATTTCCAGTTGATTTTTTAATCGCCAGTTGAGTGTTCCGGATCAGAAAATGTATTTAGGTATATTTACGCACTAGTAATGGCAGACTTTGTTTATATAACGGTCAACATTGTCGACAAGCTATAATGTACCGTTAGCTAGTTTTTATAGTCTTTGTTTGCCTTTCATATCACATTTATTTTAAAACAAACTGTTAATCATATTGGTTGCTGATAGGGGATGGGAAGGAGTGAAAATGTTTTGTTTGATGACAACAGTTTTGCATAACTAGTTCTACTTTTGCTATCCGTCTTATTCAACAGCCCATAATTACCTGAATTATGCATTTGTTTATTTCTGCTAAGTACAAATTATCATATCAATTACACTCATAATTATGAAAGGTAACATATCTGACAGTTAAAGTGCAGAGGATGGGTTCAAACTGTAAACTTATGGCCCAATGTGCTCAAACGCACAGGCAAAGGTAACTATTTTTAGGGACTTTCTTCTATCTGTACTGCGTAAATTGTTTACTCAAGCTGTGCCTACTTATGTAATGTACAAATATGTAAAAGTGCGCATGAAGTGCTCGGTAATTAAGCTGGCAGTACAGGTAAATAGCTCATTTATTTTTACATCATCCACCTCATTAATAAACAAAGGAAGTGAATGGGGAACGGAATGTGAGTTGTAAAACAAACATGTTTTCATATCATCACCTCGCTAACTATCTATGCCAAAGTGTGTAAGTTTACGTAAATCTTACGCATTTTTTGCTCATCTTGAAAAAGAACCCACTTCAGAGAACTGTTTTCAAGATAAGGGAAGGAAAGGAGTAGACTTCGAGAGGAAGTCACCTCTTAAGAGATCAACACTGTGAGTCGGGAATCATGTAAAAAAAAGTACACAGTTTATACCAAATGTATCTTCAAATGTTGACATGACTTAAACACTCGCTTCATGTTTGCTACAGCCAGCTAACAACCAACCAACAACAAGGGATACAATGTGTGCCCTTTCATGCGTACCTGAAATGCAAAACTGGATTCATCCACGTGGGATTTCTAATCTGTCTGCGTCTTTTAGAATAAACCTTTCATATCTCTTTGCCAACTATAAGTTCCTAACAGATACTTACACGCATTTCCCCATCACTTATCATATCATTCTCATTTTACATTTCATCCATTAGGCCTATTGATAAGAAAGGCAAGCTCGACGAAAATCATTATTCCGATTTTGACAGCACCGCTAACTGATACGGTAAGCAAAGAGGAAGAGCTCTTCTCACATAAAAACAAAAACAGAAGAGCATGTTAGCACGGATTAAAATTTGCATATTTTTTCATTTATAAGTTGGTCTACATGAGGATTTCCAGCTTTACATGGATAATCTTGTACATCAGTCAAACTTGGCTAAACTTGCTTGTTTAATGGAAAATATGGATTGGTGGATTACAGGCAGGTCTATTTATGTATGAAACATTTCAAGAAACATCAATATTTTTGTACGTACTACACAGTAACCAGTTTGTCTTGCTCAATTTACGACTTGTTTTATGTAAAACATTCACTCTCACCCTCAAACCAACCTTAGTTAGCACTTTACCTTTTGAGTTATAAAAACTGCTATACTTAATGTTCACTCATGTTCATAGTTCTCGCACAGGTGTAACCTATAATCAACGGACAGCCTTTTGAGAAGGTAATGATACCTTTCGAGCCTGCCTTTCCTCGTGGAGTTCCACTTCCTGGCAGGAGTTAAGGCACAGACCGCGCTCACTTTGTTTACATGGGGTACACACATTGGACATTTATGTTTAGAGAATTAATAATAAAACACAGGGCAAACAGATTTCTTAACAATTTTACACGTTTTCTCAATTTTTTGATCTATGATTAGAGGGGCCCTCGTGAGTTACGGGAAACAATTTTTCATCGCTTCTTGTCCAGAGTCATCCTATCATTTGAACATATGAATGATTCATGATTTTCCCTTTCATGGGCGCAAAATGCAGTGGACACTGGACAATGAGATAGAAAGCGTTTTTTCGCACAATTTCACACAGCAAAAAAAGTTTCCAAAGAAAAGTACCTTTTACATCAGAGTGTTTTTATTTCATTGTTTGTTTCAACCCATGTTATATGTAATTTAGTAAAAAAGTATGGATCGTGTGGCATCATTTGCTATAGTAGGTCACTGGTGCATAAGTCTTTTCACGGTAATCCTCCTACTAAAATAACAATGGCCCATTTCTTGAATAAATTATGCGAGCTCACCAACCACATTAACTACGGCGGTTCGAAGGGTACAAAAAGCTAAAAAGAAAGTAATGGAGTGAGCGTGTTGCCCGGTCCAATGTATGTAAATAGCAATTCTTAACAATATTTTTATCTGAAATAGTTCCTATTTTTGTCATTTTTTTCTGGGAAACGGCTTCTGGAACACGTTTAAATTGTCGTTTCACGGATAGAATGGAGAAAATACTGACAATGAGATCTAATGCTTTATGACGAGAATTATGAGTATGCACTTCCTCAGCCTATGAACTTTCACTGAATGGCAGTGGGAAAACTATTCATGATTCATAATGAAAATCCATTAAAAAGAGTGAGCATGAATGAGCACTCAAACCGTAAAAAAAGACGCTATTACGGTCGGAGGGAATTTTAACATTAGATGAATGTTCCGAAATGCCCATGATGATATGTTTTAATACGTAATAAAGGTTTGTTCCAATTCTTTTCCGCAAAACTGTACCCATGTTGCGGCTCTCTGTCAGAGGTGAAATTATACTTATCTTTGCTGTCTTAAGTGGCATATTAAAGTGTAACGGTAAGCCCAAAGTGTTTGCAGTTGACCTGGATGATCTTAAAAGTTGCATAATATGGCTATGGATAGGGTTAAATGTTGTGTTGAGAATAAAAATGAGCTACCCGTTGTTGTTTTTTTTTCAATTTTAATATTCCATTTTAAGTATGATAGGAACATACATTTCGTTAGACTGGATTTAAATTAGATGTTATTTAACCCAGTTTCTTGACTCACTCGTCCTTCCGTTCGGGTCATGAGACGTAATGCAATTCGTTGACATTGAGTTGGCATGTTATGACAGCTTCAAGATTGATTCTAGAAAATTGTGGACACTTGCTTGAGATAATGCAAACCAGTGTTTAGTTTAAAAAAAATAAGAAGAAAACTTGTCTATTTGCAGAAAATTTAACCACCCCAATCTTCTAATTTAACCAAGAAACTAGAAATCAAATAAGTTTCATAACTTACGAACGGTAATGTAACTATAATATTTACCTCCCTGAAGACGTAGATAAAACAAAGTGTAAATGTTAGTCATTGTTAGACTATGGGAAGCCTCTGCCTGGAACTAATTTATGTACCTACGTGGTATAATCATATAATAGTAAAATACATGATAGTTTTCCGTCGGCTGGTTCCAGCTTGCAATTCGATTACCGTTCGAATAAGCTACACTTATCTGTGTACCTATTATTAACCAACCTCTGAATACTAATAAAGGTACGCTATGATTTCATATTCCGACAAGTTTTGGGTGGTAAAGGAAAAAAACATGTCACACTTCAATCCTCCATTCATAAGTAAATGAAAACAGCAGAGAGGCCTTGTCGACAAACACTGGAATGCATGGAACATCTCCAGAAGAAGGAATGCCGATACATAATTTACGGGAAGAAAGGAGATAGGATGATGTTATGCTTTACAATTCGGTATGCTTGTTTTTATTGCAAAGTCAATTATTGGGAATTACTTCACGCTCACTTGAGCTGAATGAGTTGAATTGAAGTAGTGGTTGGCCGTGCCGTGATGTGGTAAATTACGTAAGACTTCATCGTTCTGGAGGAGGCTGGCATGCATTTTAGCTTGTAACAATATGCATATTTGTTAGGGATTTGGGAAGTCGTATATGAAAATGGTAAATATAGCCTTTTACTTTTGTCCGGTCATATTTTGTGCACCTGAGACCTGAACATTTTCCTCGCATGACTGGAAACTATGAGTGTCGGTGCAAACCAAGAAATGCTAATGATAAGTTTCTTAAAATGCTTTGGTGTTGTGTAAGTTACAAGAGAAGTATCTCCTTTTTCATAGGCCACCCTTAGTGGACCAAAAGCAACTCAACCTCAGAACATCTTGCAATTATTTTTAACACCGAAAGACCTCCGGGGCAGACTAGTAATAAGTTGAAAAGAAAACGTTTCATACCCACACTTCCTCCTTCACATTTTCTTTTCCCTCTTCGTCTTCACTCAAGATTTCGGTGTAATGTTTAAGGCAATGATGTTGTTGTAATGTCATTATCGAAATTTAATTTTGGTTAACAAAGTGTAACCTCTTCCTGGCACTCCTGCTGTGATGACTCTTACAAATGTTTGCTTGACATGCCATTCTGGATTCTTAAATGTGATTCGTTCATTTTTAACGAACTAATTGACACATTCAGTAAATAAATGTCGCCAGGTACGCTTGACTTGGCAGAAAAGTCTTTTCGTTTTTAAAATTAATCTTTCTTCAACTAAATGTACAAAAAAAGACAATGAAAACATATCGGATAAAACTGCCCATAACGTAGTCTCCTTATTGGCCGTAGGTGTTGCAAAACCCATTAAATCTGGAAATTTGCGCATCATCATCTCATAATTCATCTTAATTATATTCTCAGATGTAAACTTACATATGTATATGCATACGTTCAAAATATTTGCATGTTCGAATTGCTTGCTTCATTAAATGCAGCAAATAAGGCGACTTCCTGAAACAATAAGTTAGTTCATAAAATTAAACAGAAAAATCACCTTAATTTTGTTACTTTTATTTCTTAAAGTTTCAGTTTTCACTTCCAGAATAACGATGGGTGGGTGATGGAATTATGAATGCTGTAGTTTACTTACGTAAGGCAAAAGTCTGTAATTTCAGTAAGGATTCCATCACGATTCGATTACCAATGAATTGATATTGGTGAGAGCTGGTGTGAAGGAAAGCGTTTCTTTTCCCATCACCCCATGTGACTTTTGAAACAAGCGATAAAATTCTACGAGGGAAGAACGCCCAGGTTTGTTTGCTTGTTGAGCTCTCGGAACAACCCAAAGTTACCTACGTTGGGTCCAGTCGGTCCCAAAATGGCTGGAGAGGAGAAGTTAATGAAATCGGTCACGGATATAAGTATTTTGGAGGGTCGCGTGTAATTTAATTAAAGCGTGACGTCTCTTAAGTTGATGCGATATTTTGGTGAAATGGTCACGTACAAGGTACAATACCCATTCATCGCGACCAACTTAATGTATTCACTCTTCAAGCTAACTATATGACAAGGGATCATTATTTGGAGACGGGAATTTCCTGTAGATAATTTAATTTGATTTCATTATCCTTCATTATGGCTTATTTTTTCTGATGAAACAAAAGCAAAAGCAAAACTTGAGGTGGGCATTCTAACCAGCGAGTAGAACGGGATGGATGCCTATACATGTCCATATTAATTGATGTGCTTGAAAAATGCTGTCCTATTAAAGAGGGCATGGAGTTACGTAACCCCAACAAAAATAACGATCTAATTCAATTACAAATTCTCGATGAAATGTTTACGTTAGTAATACATGGCTAACTTGATCATATTAGCTTTTTGTTTACCTATCCAAAATCCATGCTGCTACCTACAATAAAGTACTGGCTAGGAATATTTTTTGTGACAAATTCAATTAATTAACAAACAAAATGACCACAGGATAAAATGTAACCAGGAATATTCAACCCTTTTACAAGTATTTCATCTGACGTCATTGTGAAAGTAAAAGTGGCAATGTCAAGCAAGCTACCATTTGTATATAAAAGAGTTCCGGAATCACAAGGATGGGTAAATAGATCCACCACCAGTTTATTTTCCAAATGTTAGTGTCGGGTGCGTTCACAAAGTAAGAACTGAAATGCACGTTGTCAAAAAAGGAAATAAATCTGAGGGGAAATATATAAGGAAATAGTTGAAAGGTATCTCGTGACATCATGATAAACAGGAATGGGGTTAATAAACATTAAGATATGTTCTTTTATTTTATTCATGCCTTCAACAACCTGTATTGCACTTGCACTTGTTTGGCTAGAGTCGTTCAGTGCACGGCGGCATTATTTTGGGTTACTAAAACGGAAGGACTGTCCAAACTTGGATACCTACGTGTTTAGGGAGTTTTTTCTTCTCTCTCATGCACTTCTCCTGGATAAATCTTACCAAGCCGGATTGAGCAAATGGGGTGATTTGTAATGTAAGAAAACGTTGCAGTAGATATATCACCCTTTTGAAGTGCGTCGTTTTCTCTAGCTATGGCCGGTCAAGACTATTTTCATCCAGAAAAAGAATGCATTTATTTTATAGTGCTGACGACTGCTGACTTGACATCCATTCAAATCCAGGGACGAGAATGGAAAGGCAAATTTAAGTATCCGGTAATGTGCATTCTTGTCGACAAGGCTGGAGGATAAGTTACCTAAGCGGCATATTATGGCTTGTTTTTTGCTTATTTATTGCACTGGTCCACCAAAATATAACATTTGGACAGAAAACTCTAGATAAGGACATTCACATCGTAAGAAGAGATCAATTTTGTTTTCGTTGCCACACCTGAGTTTCTCCACTGCAACCAAACAACCCAGTCAAGTACAGAAAAACTTGTCGTCATCATTGTTGAAAATTAAAAAAAATCTGTTCTATTGTGACAACCGATGTCACATGTAGAAAAAGGACATAGGGGGCAAACAGACTTCAGTATCGGTTCATGAACTGCATTCGAAATGAAATTTATTCCAGTCCAGAGTACACCTTTTCTATCTAGAAGAGTAAAAGTTAAAGTGTGACTGTACACTTCTTCTATTTATTTCGAATTTATATGTACAAAAACGTATTTTAATCAGTTATCCAGATCTCGATAAAGCAGTTATGTGGCTAAACAGATTATATTGTTGAATTTCACTTTCAGCATTCAACCTCAGGCCATAACAGTGCATAAGAATGGAGTTAAAAGTAATAATAGAGTAATAGAACTATTTACACTATTCAAGGATAAAAAATTAAATCAGACAATGATGAAACCTCAATACAAAAAAAGTGAAAAAGCACAAGAGACTCGGCTCAAGGCTTAAAATGTAATTGTGTAAAATAAAATGAGCATCACAGATCCCCGCATGTTGTCTCCGTTTTTTCCCCAGCCTATTACAGGGAATTTTCTTCAAATTCAGAGAAGCTCACCACACGAGAAGAATGCAAGAGGATAATTTGAGGCTGGAAATGATGATCGAGTGGGGAGATACAGTTTTTATGTGACAATTTTTGTCAGGAATAGGGAGGGAGGGAGGAAATTCAATGGTTTCCCTTTATTATCCACTGAAAGGCCTTCCCAAAGAGAAGGGCAGTATCGTCATCATCATTCTCTCGAAAAAGCTGTTTTCATCATTCTTCCATGAAAAGTGAACAATTTTGTCAGAACTAAAGCAATAGACGGTTTGTATGACATGGCCATAACAGTTCTTACAATTTGTTTCCTGACTAAT
Organism: Lepidocyrtus violaceus; assembly: GCA_034696905.1. Classification (NCBI taxonomy): domain Eukaryota; kingdom Metazoa; phylum Arthropoda; class Collembola; order Entomobryomorpha; family Entomobryidae; genus Lepidocyrtus; species Lepidocyrtus violaceus. Next base: position 1,448 of record JAQGAI010001055.1, on the reverse strand, counting down.
AGTAAGTAGCTTGGTTTATGTGCGCAGCCCCCAGTCTAAATTATGACATTTCATGTGTCTCTTCCAGAAATTGTTTTAAAAAATCTCCTTGGCTCGACTTGTACAAGGACTTTTTGTGATTTTTTTCCCTTCAACAATATTGGACAATTTGTCCTCAGCTCAGTCAGTAGGTATGTATGCGGAAATTGCCCCCAATTTGGTTTCTAAACGATGCATTTTATTCTCCGATGGTGATGATGAGCGACAAACGATCAACGGGCGGCAGATGACTTCAAGATCAAACAATGGCAATAAAAAAAATCAAGACGGAAAAAAAGGACCCACATCGCATCATCATCATCACCTCGTTTTCTTGAAAATGCACTTCTCTTTCTGCACCATCATTTTTGGTGAAATAGTGAGGTAGAGGACTATCCAGGAAACTGTAAGTGCAGTGCATGCTCTTTGGAGGGATTCTCAATAAGAGAGCAAGGGGAATTTCATCTCCACTTGTGCGTAACTACTTTATCGTGTAAATCCATTTCTCTTTTCCTTCTTGAAGTTTAGCCTGTTTCTTTTGAGGTTTGAATACATTTCAGTTCGTTTTTCTTTGAGTTTTCCACTGAAAAAGGTTTCTCTTCGCAAAAAGTCTTTAATGCAATGGTAAACAACCATGGACATTTCGAGGAAAATTATGAATCAGAGGGAAATGTGTAATAGAAGTAAAGAATCATTTCATTCCAGTGGCATAAAAAACTAAAGAAGTCGAAATTAGTCGTGTTTCTACTTTTCTATTTGTTTTTCCGAATTTTTGGATACAAAGCATCACCGAAAATAAACTTTTTAGGTTTGTCCCAACCCAAAAGTCAAGTTCCCTTCTGCTTTGCTTTTCTCACTAATAGACCTCTACAAAGAATTTTTGTACGCGTTCCACTTTGACTTTACTATTTAGACAAACATTCATTACTTGTCAATGCCTCCGTGTGCCCTTTTCTAGAATACCCAATAAAGGGATTGTAAAGGGCCGACCGTAAGCATATTGTTTTGACAAGAAATACAAATTCGTGGTGGTTCACCAACATGTTCTACACCACCCTCAAGACGTTTATTCTTCTAGCTTGCTTCTGAGTTATTACGGAAAAGAGTGAAATTGTAGATTGATTTTATCAAAAAGAATGTTTCCCCACCAAAATATAAATTGTAACTTGTTGTCACATAATAAATATGTGCAGTAGTTTTCTTTACAATGCTACTTGCAATGAACGCGTTAAGATTTCTTCTTTCTTTTAGTTTCCCACTACATTGTCCAACTTAAGAAATACCATTTCGCTTCTCGTTTGAGCACTGGTGACAAGGCTGATATGTGATTTAGTGATTTCAAGGAAATGATTGTGAGCATGCGATACTCGTATTTTCAATAGCATTTCTTGTAAAAAGAATGTACCTACCAGTACCTGCAATTCAATGAC
>JAQGAI010001054.1:0-16191 GCA_034696905.1 Lepidocyrtus violaceus | reverse complement strand
AAGAAGGGCCGGGCGGGAGGCAAAAGTGGGTGGGTAGGGGATACGGTAACACTATACAAAACACTCCGCTGTCTTTTCACAGCCCGCCAATCGAATAACAAACAAGGGAAGGATCCCACCAAAAAGTACACTCCTCCCGTCCGTCCATTCATATCGATAACCAATACATAATAACATATAAGAATAGGAATAAGTACATCTATATTATACATAACATGACATCGAAAGTAGTATTATAATGAACAAGAATATGGAGCCGGCTACTTCCCCACAATATGATATAGAAAACTAGAATGTGATGGGGATGATGATGATTGATGAGAAATGGGATACATCTATAGGCAATTTGTATAATATGCAATTTATGCTTTATCTTATCTCAATGGCACACATGTTATTATTGCGTCATCATCATGATAACCCTTTTTACGCACGTTTTTATGCTGCACTGCACAGATAGAAGAATAGGTAATGACGGCGGGTGTCTAGAATGCAACAGTGAACTAGAAGGACCTTGTTCCTATTACTTTCTGTATCCTGTTTTGTCACGAAACTAAATTAAGCTATGTTTCCTACATGAAGTTTTGGTCCCATTTTGAGTGAGTGAATTCCGCTGAAAGTTTTTGTATGTGTGTGTAGGTGTAAATGTGAGAAAATGACAAAGTATATAGTGGAGATGTCGGGAGAAAAGTTTTTATTTGAGCGAGATCACAGAAATAATAATAATGATAATAGTCAAGTTGTGTGTGTAGAAGTAGCTGAGAGAGAGAAACTGTCGGCTTGTACTTTGTTGCTTGAAGGGGAAAGGATTTTTTCTTGTATGAGTTGAGCTATTCGTATCTGACTGTTGGGAAAAGGGACTTTGATGTTCCCCTTGTTATCTTTTTGAGAAGAGTCCTCCCTCGCTCAGTGGAGCCGAGTTGCTAAAGCACGGAACGGAAGTAATGAACTCCCAATCAGAATCAGAAATGAGAAAAGACTTGATGAGTGAGTTTAGTTGAGTGGGTTGATGAGTTATTTGCTTTTCATTTGTTATTTGATTATACGCGAATGCGAATGGAATGGAAGGAATATGGAAACTAGATGGGATCCAATGGGGTGTTCAAAGAGACCCAGGAGAAAGTTTGGTTTGACGATGGGAAGGGAAAGTGATGTGGATAATGTTGTGGGGGCTATTAACTGTGAAATTTGTTCACGTTTGTATGTAGGTAGGCACATACATTGATTCATTTGTGCCGGTACTTAAAGTTACAAAAATAACTCGGAATGAGGAAGGATGCTAGTTGGGTGGTCCAAGCAATTACCAAATGAAAACAGAAATTATTAATTATCAGGGATGAGGACGTTTCATATTCCTGTAGGTTGCCAAAAAAATGCACGTGCCAATGTTCTTCATGGGATGAAATTGAATTGTGAAATTGTCTGTGTTGGGTTGTGTGAATCTTTGTTCTTGTATGAATGATTTGGGGATGAATGGGGAAAAGGTCCCAGAATTGAAATTAGGAAGGGGACCGGATGTGAATTATTGTGTCGTTTGTCTTGTGTTTTAGTTGGGTCTATAACAGACCCTATAACTATACTTAATACTGTAAAAACTAAACTGTGTGTGGTCTATTTTTTTTATTCTTGTCTAGGCTGCAAGGAACGGGGAGGAAGATTGGGAATATGAGGAGATAGTATTGGAGCGTGGAGGCTCAGGCCTGGGTTTTAGTATTGCCGGCGGGACGGACAATCCTCACATCGACAATGATCCATCTATTTATATTACGAAACTCATAGCAGGTCAGTAAAATTTCAATTTACTTTTTTTTATCGCAGAACCTTACTTTTTTATTGCTTTTGTGCTATTATTCCGTGTAATGCCATGTGGGTACGAGGAGAGGTAAATGTTAAACATGAATGGGGAAAAACTTTCTCTCTCTGGATGGGTTTCTTCCTTGCAGAGGATGTTTTTGTGAGAGAGTAAACGAATCTTCATTGTCTTATCATCGTTTGTTGACTTTAGCTATTTTCTTGATGAAAAGAGAGAAGGAAGAAAATGTTTTGTTTTTCTTTTGGTTATATTGGCTTTACGCACTTGGTTCGTATCGTCGTCGTGTACTCGTCTGTTTTTTTATTATGTGGTTCCGCTGGTATTACTTTTCTCCCTGAAGGGTTGCGAAATTGGGGAAAGTAGTTGGAGATGGTGGAGCCTTGTTGATATTGTATTTGCTTGTTATGTGCTTGAGTGGGAAATCTGATGGTACGGTACGAAGGCTGGGACTGTGATGTGATGTAACGTGCAATTTGTTTTTGTTAAATTATTGCTCACAGAATAATTAAGTGGTATTGTCAGTTGGAAACGGGGACACGTGTTTTATTTAAGGACAATTGGAATTGGGCAGAGATACGAACTGTTACCAGAATGAAGCAAAAGTAGTTTAAAGCCCTGCCATGAAATGAAAGCGTGAGAAATTTCGTAACTGAATAATGAATTATGTTGTTATTTTAGGAGGAGCAGCAGCTACTGATGGGAGACTTCGAATCGGTGATGTAATCATGAGGGTCAATAACGTATCCGTTGTGGACGTGACCCATGCAGCTGCTGTGGATGCACTTAAGCGGGCTGGAAATACGGTGAAATTGGTAGGTTTTCCTAAATGTTTTTTTTCTTGTTATATCTCCTCGGGATTGAGATTGAGATGTTGTCGCAAGGAAATAAAAGGGTTTTGTGTGTTTTGCTTTTTAAAAAAATGTAGCACGTCAAGAGGAAGGGCCAGAGCCGAGGTCCCCGAGTCATGGAAATTGAGTTGATAAAAGGTGGGAAAGGTCTTGGATTTAGTATAGCCGGCGGGATTGGAAACCAACACATTCCCGGTGACAATGGGATATACGTAACAAAAATATCCGAAGGAGGTGCTGCTTTTGCTGATGGACGCTTAGCTGTTGGGGACAAGCTCATTGCTGTACGTAATACCCTAGCAAGTTGTATCCTTTTTATATGGGATATTGGGATATATCTATGGGGGCAAAGTGATTTTTGCCTTTTTACTGTAATAATAATGTGGATTTGGATTTATTTACAGACGGGAGGAAGGAATTTGGAAAATGTGACACATGAAGAGGCTGTGGCAACTTTGAAGTCTGCCGATAATCGGGTAATGCTTTTAGTGTCAAAACCTGATCCTGCTTTGGTTAGTATGATGGGGCAACAGCCATTGGGAATTGAGGCGGCACGAACACCGCCTCCTCAGATTACTCAACAATCGGATTTAAAGAGAATGGTAACGCCACCTCCAGCCAAAGCCACTACCCCAACACCGATGCCCCTCGGCTTGGGAGCTGCCACTAGTGATGAGAGAATCGCGAGTGGGACGACAACGGGCTCCCAAAGTCGAACTTCTGTAGCCAGCGTAGCGGATCGGGGTGGGAGTGGAAGTTTGGGTGGGCTGAGTGGTACTACGCCGAGGGTTCTAAGTGATGAGGATATGAATCGGGAGCCTCGCTCAGTTGTTCTGGTGAAGGGTGGAACTGGTTTAGGATTCAACATCGTTGGGGGAGAGGACAGTGAAGGGATCTTCATTTCCTTTATACTGGCTGGAGGGCCAGCCGACCAAAGTGGTCAACTGAGGAGGGGCGATCAAATTCTATCTGTGAATGGGGTTGATTTGATGGCTGCCACACACGAAGAAGCTGCACATGCTCTGAAGGTATGTCTGTCACGTCAGCACATTCACTTTTGACAAGTTGCATAAGCTGTCATGTTGTCTAAACTTTGTCTTACATTCAAAGTCTAATTAATGTTTCATGTGGTAACTAGAACGCTGGACAAACTGTCACGCTACTCGTGCAACACAAACCTGAAGAGTACAATCGCTTCGAAGCCAAGATACAGGATATGAAGCAGCACGTAATGAGCGGGAGTTTGATGAGGACGTCGCAGAAGAGGACGCTATACGTACGAGCATTAAATGACTTTGATCCCACCAAAGACGACAATTTACCCTCCCGCGGTTTAGCCTTCCAGTTCGGAGACATTCTTCATGTAACAAATGCTTGTGATGATGAATGGTGGCAGGTAATTTATTAATCAACTTCCCAACATGAGAAATGAAATATTATCCGTGGGGGATCATCTAGTATTCAGTTCCTGTTAATGTAAAATTGTTTGTCTCAATCTTCCAGGCTAAGCGAGTATTATCTAGTGGCCAAGAAGAAGGAATGGGAATCATCCCTTCCAAAAAGCGATGGGAAAGGAAGCAGAAGGCCAGGGATAGGAGTGTGAAATTCCAAGGGAAGAGTCCCACACAGGAGAGCAAGTCAATGGAGGTAAAGCATAATATGCGTTTATGTCACATGTCAAATTGCACTTTGTACTTTTCAATTCTAACTTTTAATTCATTACAAAATATGTATGTAACTTTTTTTAGCAAATGTCAACCCTGGAAAGGAAGAAGAAGAATTTCTCATTCACCCGAAAGTTCCCCTTCATGAAAAGTCGAGATAACATTGACGATGCTTCCGAAGGTGAACGTAAGTGCAACTTACTTTTCAGTTCATCATCCATTCCAAAACTTTAAAACATTCATGAATCAAAAAAATGCGTATTTTACTCCGATAAACTATGCAAACCGAGTAAAAGGTTCAAACCTGGTCATTACAATCCAAAACTCCGCCACCCAGAAAAAACAAATGATTTTGTAGATATTTTTTTAAAGTGTCCTTTTTTATTTACATTCTGAATTAGTACATTTAGTTTTAGAACAATATCCTTAGTTGTTTTATTTGGCCAATTTACAGAAGGAACTCCTGGCCCTGATGGCGATTCTTCCAACATTCGTAAGTTTTGTGTCCTAACTACAAGCTTTCCTCTTTCTATTTGTTTTTCATTCCCTTCTTTCACCTTCAACTTTCATCTTCTCTTCTGTTCTGTCACCTATTATGATTCTCTTTTCAGAATTTTGTTTTTTTATGTTTTATTTATCTCCTCACTTTCCTCCTCTCTCTTTCTCGAGAAACTTGTCTCGTCTTTCTTGGGTGTACGTTTTCGGTAACATTCTTTTCGCAGAAACCATACGTTTGCGTAACATACCTGCGTCTCTCTATTTCTTCTTCTTACTCTTCTTCTTCAGCGTATTCTACTTTTCATGTAAAAATGTTGATGATGTAATAACATTGCTTAAATTATCGATAAGATAATTGGAACTACATGAAAGCATCCAGCTTTTGAATAAATAAAATGGCCCGTGTAAATATCCAGATTTCAAAAGTTTGGAAACATTTATTGCAATTTAATCCTGTTTTTTCTCTCCTATTTTTTAATGCAAACTAAAGCGTACATGGTGTACATGCAAGATGATAGATTTGAAGGTACATGACAATCCGGAATCGCTTTACAAAATATTATGCAATATAGAAAAAAAAGTTTTTTATACGTTCATTTTATTTTCGTTTCCATTTAATTACTTTGCTAAATATATTCCAGTTTTTAAGGGCATGGATGGAATTGTAATTTGATATTTGCAGCAGTTCGTGAGATTTTAGTGATGTGATCGTGTTATGTGAAACACTTGTACTTTTAGTTGGTATTCTCATATTTATGAATCAAATAGTCCTATAAGTAATTTACAATTTGTAAAACATATTTTTTAGTCTAGAATTTAAATAGACATTTGCTGCCACACTAAGTAGTGGTGAAATATTACACTTGCTACCACACACATTCATATATAGAAAAGCAAAATAATTATTATTTAATGAGTAGTTAGGAGATTTGCATGACCTGGCTAAAACTTTATTTTAGCAAAGGCGAACTTTATAAGTATTATTGTATGTCCCTCTGTTTAAATGTTTATGCTATATTTTACACTTCCCTTGGTTGCTTTATATACTTTGTCTGTTATCGTCTATTGTTGGATTCTTCTCTATGCTTTGCAAAAAAAAACTTTGTGTTTGCACTTTGTTGGAAATTGTATTTTAATCTTAATGTGGCTCATTGGTGTATTTGCAGCTGGAGAAGATGTAGTCTTGTCTTATGAGGGAGTCCAGCAAGTCTCAGCAAATTATTCCAGACCAGTCATTATTCTTGGGTCTATGAAGGACCGAATCAATGATGACCTTATTTCTGAATTTCCTGAGAGATTCGGAAGTTGTGTTCCACGTAAGTTGTAAAAAAACCTGAACTAGGGAAAATATTTTTAGAATTTATTTTCTAATGATGAGTTTATATTTGATTTTGATGCAGATACCACTCGACCTCGTCGAGAATATGAGGTGGATGCTCGTGACTACCACTTTGTAGGCTCCAGGGAACAAATGGAGAGAGATATTCAGAATCATTTGTTCATTGAAGCCGGTCAATACAATGATAACCTTTATGGGACTTCTTTAGCAGCGGTTAAAGAAGTTGCTGATAAGGTATGTGTCAGTTGTTTGAAACTTGATTACATAACAAACTGCAGATCTTATTATTGGAACACTTTTGGGTTTAATTTTAGGGGAAGCACTGCATCTTGGACGTAAGTGGTAATGCCATTAAAAGATTACATGCAGCTCAGCTATATCCTATTGCGATATTCATCCGGCCCAAGTCGGTAGAATCTATCATGTAAGTAAAACAATTTTACCTTTACTTCCATTAGTCAAGCTATACAATAGAAAGAGTTATAAAATTACACTTGATTATTTATGCAGGGACATGAATAAGAGAATTACGGAAGAGCAAGCTAGGAAAACATTCGAGCGAGCTCAGAAAACGGAACAGGAGTTCGCCGAATATTTCACCGGTAAGTCATCGCCATACACAATTGAAAATGTTATGTCAATGTGTTAAGTCGATGTGTTATGCAATGTTAGTCTAGTGAATTTTAAGCTAACAATTTGAATGTCTGTTTTGTACAGCCATAGTGCAAGGAGAGACTCCGGAAGAAATCTACGAGAAAGTAAAGCGAGTGATAGGAGACCAAAGTGGACCATCCATCTGGGTTCCTTCAAAAGAGAAGATTTAAACGTTTTCCTCTTCATCATCATCATCACTGCTAAATAAGATCGTGAACTATCGTTAGGACTGTTTAAATGTAGCCGCAACATTCATTCATTCCATTTTCGGGCCTGTTATCCAGCAGCCCAACAATTCCATGGGATTCAGAAGTATGCATTAGGTTTAAGTAGAGGCGTATTTATTCAAAATAGATTTATTGTATGTAGCCTACTCTAAAAAAGCTTTCTCTGTTTTAATTTTAAGCAAGTACGATAAGTTTTACACGTTGCTGGTTTCTGTACTAGCCAGTTAAAAAAACTAATGAATCGCTGTAGAGTGTAGTACAAACAAACTTTATGCTTTTTAATTCTTTGTAGAGACCTTAATTACTACCATTTATATTTTACGTTACATGTTAAATTATATTAATAAATAAAGTTTTATTGTCATTATTAGTAAGAAAAGAAATATATATCATTTTATTTTGTAATCGTCAATCAGTAGTTATATGAAACTGCCTCCAGTCCAGTTTGTAGAGCTTCCACCGATGAGCAGTGAGTTTTTATTGAAGTGGATAACTTATTTATATACGGTCGGACGTTTGATATGAATGAAATAGATTTTTTGTGACATTGTCATCATCTTCGTCAGTATTGTTCATTTCCATTCGCTGTAGACTTGTCTTAAACAAAAATATGGTGACGAAAATTTATTGTTTTGTGGTTGAGTAGTAGAAGCTTATATCTTAGAATTTTGTATGACTTTTTAAGCATGTGAAATGGGATCAGTGATCCTATTTCGAACATATTTACGACGAGCTGAAAAATAACCGTAAATTAAATGTATGTAGGTCGGAGTATACTTATGGGTCGTTTTTAGATTGCAGGTGCTGCAAAAAATTGTTCTTGTTTCATTGTTATTGGTTTATAGCATAGTGTACATTGTTAGAAGATCGCTAAAATCCACATCACTCCTCCATCCTGTGCGTGTAAAGACATATAGTATGCGCATTAGAGATGAATTTTAAAGTTGGAGAAAAAGCTAAATAGTTTTTTAACATATCGTTAGATCAGTTTTACTTTTTGCTATCTGTTGACTGTCATAAAGATAATGGATATATGTAAGCAACTACTAAATGTGATTGTGGAATGGTAATAGTGATTCTATTTAAAAAAATATATACGGTGATTCATTATACTATCTTATATTTATGTAAAAAGTTGATTTTTAAATAACAAACTATTCAATTATTATAGCTTCGGTTTTTATTAGTCACATCCCATAGGTATACTTGTACAGGATTTTAAGTAACATTTCAATGAACATCATCATCACTGTTTTAGAATTACTTTTTTTTTGTTAAGATTCCTCCACCTCTAATAATGGTAGCTCACACTGTAAATTGTAAGAAATGGGAGGGATGAAGGATTCCTGCAAAATGATGAGAATTGAATCAACTGTAGTTGCATACTTGTTGCTGCAGCTTAACAAAGAAAAGTCAAACAACTTGTTTGACTAAATTATTATTAAGAGATGAAAGCAATTAAAAATTCAGGGAGATGGTAGTTGAGTTGAGAGAAGAAAGTTGTGAACAAGTTACGTTTTACGTTGTTACGATATGCTATGAAGATTATAGAACTGAAAGGTAGATAGAGTTCGTGTTCTGATTCCATGTGAAACAACCAATATATCCCCTTTTTACTTGAATAAGAAATCAACCTCGTTCTATTATAGGCAAGGGGTAGTTTTTACCTGCGTAAAATCAAAGAATTCAGTTATATTTCCAGAGATAAACAGTTATAATTACGTATTCGTATGTATATAAAAACCCTACCTATAATAATTAACCAAAATGTTCTATGTTGTGGTTTATACTACTGTACAATCTACTACAATTACTGTTATAAAATTGTAAAGCTAAGTTTTAGTGAAATCAATCATACATTTAAATGTTTATCATCAAGAATAAATTATTAATTAATCCAGGTTTAAAGAAAGTTTAATGTTGTAATGTATTGTTATAAAAAACTCCCTAAATTAAAATAATTACTACCTATGTATGTATAGTAAATAAGTAAGTTGTGTATCATCATCCTTTACAAAAAATTATATCAAAAAAACAATTTTCACATCTTCAACCCTTCAAACATATTACACTTAAAAACTGGATTTTAAGGAAAACCCAAAATTTACCGTAAGAGTGTATGTATTTAAGAAAGAAAACCGGAGTAAATGGGTGCAGAAAAAGTTAGTATGAAAAAAAATTCGTTTTATGTCAGTAACAGAGCAAATGTAATGTTAAATGGTGAGGATATAAAATTACATATACATTTAAAAAATATTAAATGGATAATGTAAAGATTTTAAAAAAACAATTAGGATAAGTATTAGACGCAAAAATGTGAAATGTGAGTAAAAAAGAAAAAGAGTTGAGAAAAGTGAATTAAAGGATAATAAAAATACATACAAATGAAAATGACTACTGTTGCGCGATAGTCGGAATCTATTTATTTCTTGAATTTTTGAATTTTTTGAATCTGTTTATTTTTACATTTGAAATCGAAAAATGCTTTGATTACGGTCGTCGAGTACATCAAATTAAATAAATTCAATTATTCATGGGTCAAAGTGAAAGCATATTTTTTTTGAAGGTTTGAACTTTTGAGCTCGAGAACGGATCTTACACTTGAATGTGCCAGTTTTGGTCCGACTGGGGCAACATGAAACAACTTTCAGGAAAGGCGCGTACATACTTTTGAATTGGTTTTTGGGTGCACTCACTTCTCAAAGCACTTTTTTCTCACAGCCACGCACATGTCTGTTTTATTTACAGGAAGGAAGAAGGTGAAGTGACGGGAAGTGAGTGAAGTCATATATTATTGTGAAGTGAAAGAGATAATCACAGTTAGTTTGAACTGTGATTACATTTTTTAACTGCCTTAAATTAATTAGAATAAGGTTGAAAAATGACGAAGGAAGTGATGCATGTGCAGGCACAGTTTGTGTCGGAGTCGGGAGAGCCCTGCGGCTCCCAGTTTGATCTTCCGGTGGATATCACTGTTGACAAGCTGAGGACCCTTTGCAATAGTTTGTTGGAACAGGTAAGGTTTTAAATATTTTTTAAATTGATTACTTTGTTGATTTGGAGGGGCTATTTTGGAACGGATGGATTGTGATTATAAAAGGATTTATCAGAAGCGTGTGCGAGTGTTCTAAAATGTAATGTAATTGTAAATTATTGTTGATCATGCTTGGGGCAATTAGGACGAGACCTTGCCATGCACCTTCTTCGTGAATGAGAAGGAAATCACATCCTCCCTTGATGGGACACTGACGGAGGAAGAGAAAGGGAATACGGAAAAGGTTGTCCAGATTTTGTATCAGCCTCAAGCGGTCTTCAAAGTTAGGGCCGTGACAAGATGCACCAGGTTAGATAATTCATCTTCTTAAGATGCATTCATATTATTTAACTTCGGATAAGGAAAGTCATAATTCATAATTTGTTAAATAAAATGAGGTATTAATCATGACGTTTTTACTCGTGTTTTCATTTCTGCAGTTCATTAGCTGGTCACTCGGAACCTGTGGTAGTTGCCAGTTTTAGCCCGGATGGAAGACGTTTGGCTAGCGGAAGTGGGGATACGACAGTTAGATTTTGGGATTTGAGCACGGAGACTCCAGAGCATACTTGTAAAGGTATGCAAATAAACTTTCTTTTAGTTGTGTTTCGGTATGGTTTGATAAGTACAAGTTTGTAGCCCTATCTGATACAAAATTGATATGATTTGTTTGATTGGTCTTGAAAGGTCACCTAAGCCATGTTCAGGCAATGTCTTGGTCCCCACTGGGAACCCGACTAGCCTCTGGTTGTAAAAAGGGACTTATCTGTATATGGGATCCGGAAACCGGAAAACAAGTTGGGAAGTCTTTTACGGGGCATTCTGGATGTGTTATGGTGTTATGTTGGGAGCCTTTGCACTTGTAAGTTTCGATGTGGTTGTTCCCGGTGTAGTTCGTTGGTAATTCGAAATCAAGATTGAAAGGTCAACTAATTGTAAGCTATATTGGATTTGTTGTTGTTTAGAAATGGACAAGCACGTCACCTCGCTAGTGGATCCATGGACAAGACGGTTAGGATATGGGACACTATTTTAGGACAGACCTTGATCATTTTAAGTAGCCATACGGAAGCTGTATCCGCTCTAAGATGGGGAGGAACCGGGTTGATATATTCTGGCTCTAGGGATAAAACGATTAAAGTTTGGCGTTCAGTGGATGTAAGTTTAGCAGTTCCCAGTTACAGTTTGAAACAAAAAAACATCGCGTGTTACTAACTTTTGATTTGCTATTTTCAGGGTGTATTTTGCAGGAATTTAGAAGGGCATGCTCACTGGGTGAACTGCCTAGCGCTCAATACCGATTATGCGATCCGAACTGGGGATTTTGAACCTGCCGATGCTGAGAAGTTGGCTTATGCTGATATCAAACGCAGTGGTAAGATTTGACAATGAGTTGATTGTTTTGCAGACTGGAGACAAGCAATATTTATAAAAACATTTTCGGTATTATTTTTCTCTTTAGATGACCCCGCAGAAGTACAGAAAAAGGCTCTAGAACGGTATGACGCTGTACGACGGGGTACTGAAGAACGTCTGGTTTCCGGCTCTGATGATAACACATTAATTATGTGGCTTCCGGAGAAAGAAAAGAAACCTTTAAGTAAGCAAAAACCATTGTCATTCTTAAGTTTTAATTTAATTTCAGTTAAAATTCACAATTTCGTCATTTCTAATTTAAAATATCTTCTTATTTTAGTTCGAATGACAGGTCATCAGCAGCCTGTAATTATGGTTTCCTATTCTCCTGACGGTCGATATATTGCCTCTGCCTCTTTCGACCATCACGTAAAAATTTGGGATGGTAAAACGGGGAAATTCGTAGCTTCATTATTTGGCCATCTACGGAGAGTTTATCAAGTAGCTTGGTCTGCCGATTCAAGAATGTTGGTTAGCGGAAGTTCTGATTCTACATTGAAAGGTACTTCGTCAAAAAGTGCTATTATCATGAATTATTTAAATCGCATAAAATATTTTTTTACCTTATTTTCTTCTTTATTTACGTATTGCTAGTATGGAACATGGCAAAGAAAGGGAAAGCTGACGTGCATTTACCTGGGCATGCTGATGAGGTTTACACAGTCGATTGGTCACCGGATGGACAGCGAGTGGTCTCAGGGGGAAAGGATAAGCTGCTTAGAATGTAAGTCCCTTCACATGCTCTCGTTTGAATAGTTTATTTAATCTTTACATTCCCAACTTAATGATTTTTTTTACTTTCTGGTATGTCCTTAGATGGAGAGCATGAGTTCTGTCATCCTCTAATCAACATCATTCTATATTTTTTACCAAGTAACATTTTTATACATTCTAATCTGGAATCGGTAAATAAACTTTGACGCAATTTGGAAAATCACACCATTTCTGTACTAGAATCCGTCTTTGTTCAGTTTATTTATTTTTGGATTATAGTTTTGCTTGACAAGACTGTGGTTATGTTGTTTTGTTTTGTCATTATAAATATAAGCTGTAGTATGTAATTTATAATAGAACTAATTTATAACAACAATCACATAATAACACCCACCCACACTTAAAATACTTGACACAAGTTCGATGCGAAAAATTAATTAATTAGCTAAATACTTTTTGACATTCGTGACGCATTATATGCTATGTATCCACATCTCCGATAATAATACCCAAATAAAACTTTCTAAATCAGAAGACGCTACTACACAAACAAACCTAACCTATTTCTAAATTCAAAAACCTTCCACACACAACTACAAAGCCTACGACAAATATAGCAACAACAATGACTGTATAACTAATTAACAATGACTTTGATTTTTTCTTGCCTTTCTGTAGTGAAGTGAACTTTTTCATTCTCCTATCGCTGGGCACACATACTGTCCGTTTTTTGGTTCATAAATAAAAATACTGTGTGAAATCTGGCATACAACTTGAATTTTGTTTTGTTTTTGGATAGTAATGCGAGGGACTTGACTTCTAAATTAAAAATCCGTAGATGATAAAGTGCTAGCCACATTATTTATGTTACTTTGTAAATCGTAAGGCAGATATTTTTAAGAAGATACAAAATATTTAAGAACATTCGATAGGAAAACACTTCAGTTCATTAAATATACGCATATTATATAAATTGTAATACATATGTATTGTTTTATATCGTATCAATTTTTCAGAATCAAGTGCTGAAAGCAGTGCTTGCAAAAAGTTCCATTTGAAATCTTTGTTTTTGTTCTGTTTGTTTGGTTGCCCAAAGTTTTATACGCACATTTGAAGGAGAGAATTTACGGCAGCATCTTTATCAAAACCGGCAGCTTCGTAGACTGAGCGCACAACCTCTTCATCCATGTTGGGGAACATTTCTCTAACCTGGAAATTCAAATAGCATTCAAAGTGTTAATTCGAGATGAGGAACCTCACAAGATTTTATTTATTACAAGGGAATAATAATTATTAGTTGAAATTTCATACTTGTTTATAGTCATCTTCATTGAAAGCGGGTCGAGGGGGAAGAGCTTCGGCCGGGGCCGCTGTGGCCGTATTCACAGGCTGATTACTAAGGTATACTTTATGGGGATGTTGCTTTCCCCCCGGGGGAGGTCCTGCGTAAGGAACGAAGCCTCCGATAGGCATAGCACCAGCTGGGGCACCCTGCAACCCAATCAAAAATATATCATTTTCATCCAAGATGTCAACCTGAACATGGGTCATTGGTTGATTAGATTTATTAGCATGTTTTTTTACCATGAAACTGAACACCAACAAAATTTGACCCTCTTTCCCTTCCCCTTGCTTCCCACTGAGGGGATACCATTCTTCACTGGTCTCCCCTTTGAAGATTTCATCTGGAATGTTGATCTTGGCGTGGGCAATCAGCTCATCAACGGAGAAATTACACTCGTCGTAGATTTCCATGTACAACTGGTTTATCCCGTTGGGTAAGAAGCTGTATCATCATCATCAAAACAAAAATAATTAGCAAAATTAGCAGTGTTAAGAAGGAAGGTAGTAGGTACTCCTCTGATTACGCAACGGGAAATCATAAAAGCCGAGTGATTCAGTCAGGCTTAATATAAAAAAGCGTGACGGCTATTCTCCATTTCCACACAACTCATTATATCATCATCGGAAATGGAAATGAGTGGGTGTGAACCTTTTTTCCCTCACATTGGGCTGGGAGATATTTTATTTGACAATTTTTGGTGGAACCAGAGACCTCCGCTTAATTCAATGTCATTTGAAGTAGGATAGATCGTTTTCAATTTGCATTTGTCCCTATCCACGTCTGTCTGCAGTTTGCATCATAATGACTGATGAAGTAATGACACGTGACCTTGATTTTTTTTCCCAACTCGACTCTTCTGCCTCACCTTGCCATAGGTAGTGTGGCATGTCATTTGGTGTCCTTGTTTGGAGACAAATGACAGCACAATACTAACTAGGCTCGTTTTATTTGCCTTTGATTTTTTTGAAAATGGCGTGGGTTGTTGGTAACAAAGAGATAACTGTGAAAATGTCCCTCATTTGCTTTTTTTATTTTAAAAATATCTGATTCTTCTCTCATACAAAATGGTAGATAGATATCTCCCATAAAAACTTCCCATAAATGGGAATAGAAAATGAATGGGTAAATAAGTGAGTATGGCTATTTGTATTTGTCATTTTTAGGGACTTACCATTGGATTGTTTTATTCCACTTCGGATTCCTCGCTCCATTTACATCCGTCGGGGTTTCGTAAATGTTGTGGCCAACATGAAGTCTTACGTATGGGTCCATTCTGGTCATCCCATAATTTTTTACTAGTTTAGCCTTCATGAAAAAAAAAATCAACAGAAATATATGTTAGGTTGGATTACGTAACTGCGTGGGCGTATGGATTAAAACAGTCACAGTTTTTAGCCAAGCAAATGACATGGTCACGGTCACAACAAATTCCCTAATTTGGCATTTGTTTCACACGTAATCATCTCATCATAGTTCAATTGAAATGGGAATGGAATTGCGAATAAATATTTTACCTGCATAACGGATATGAGTAGTCTCCCCCTAACATTGACAGGAGCTTGATAGTGAGCCCTTGGAACAGCCTGAGCATTAAGTTGATGATGAAGGGCGAGTGCCGCCTGCTCATCCAACTTTTCTTGGATTTGCTGTTGGGTAAGGGGTAGCCCTGTATTGGGGTCAGTCATGTTGGCGTTGGGTCCCGTCGCAGCCCCTGCAAGGGGCTGTCCTTCCAGTCTAAGAAAGTCTGGAGGGAACTCACCCAACATTGACCTCTGTCTCCTGTCCATCCTCTTGGCCTCATCGGGATCCAGTGATGCTGCCATCTTTTCAATCAATAAAATTTAAAAAATATTTGATTTCGTTCCATTTTTTGTGGCTTCCAAAAACGATCTGCAATATTTATGGCCATTCCCAATTTTTAACTATTTTTAACATCGTTCTCACCTTTCTTCCTGCTCACAGGTGTCAGCCTTCTTCCCAAATTACAATTTTCACTTTCACTTTTTTCTTCACCACCAACTTTTACTTTTTAGGACAAATACATAAATATATCTATTCAACCCCACTAGTTTGTCAAGTGTATTATTATCCTTTTACGCTTCTTGCCAACCCAAACAAGTTCTTGTCCTCTCAGGTTAATTTTTTTATTTAATCCATATCACCTTTAACTTTTTCCATACAAGAAGCACGAGCAAAATTGAGTGTGACCATTTATCATATTATTATTTTCTACACTTGTTTGCAATTTTCTTTCCTCTGAAAATTATCTTAGTCATATGGCAAAATTACGTATGTACGTACGTGTGCTAAAAATGTGTATTATGTACAATACTATTTTTTGTGATTTTTTTCTCTCTCTTGATGTCAAAAGCTATAAAGCAACACTTAGCAGATCTGATCCAATACATTTATCACTCTCATTCTCAAAGCTCCATATAGATATTTTTCTCATCATCATCGTCATCCTCAGCTCAGCTCAGCATATTACATTACTTATGCGTTATAGGTATTTTCCCTACTATAAGCTTACACTTACACTTACACCCATACAGTTTCTCCAAATTCATGCTGCTGCTCCTATAAAAGAGGAGCTTTAGCTGCATATTATTGCTAGACAACTTTCCTATGCATAAAATCTA
>JAQGAI010001053.1:0-16195 GCA_034696905.1 Lepidocyrtus violaceus | reverse complement strand
TTTCATTCCATACAAGAAGGGTATTTTTTCATTTCATTCGACCCTCGTGAAATACTGACCAAGAGACAGGGCTTTAAGCTAATTACGAGTTTGCATTTGCTACCAAAACCCATTCCAAAATGTAAACACACTACTAGCTCTTGCGTACCACTATTTAAAAATTTCCTCTGAAAATGCAAAAACTACTTAATGTAAAGTGAAATGCAAAATTTCATAACTTTATAAACTCACAGAAAATTATTCCCACAAATCATACAAAATTTGCCTGCCATATTTCCACTTCCCCCACACCACCTTCTTACTCCCAACAATAAATCCTCCAGTTACTTTGTTGTAGACGTTTACTATAATTATACCAACATAACATATTTCATCATTATCTTTTTTATTCCCAGTTGTCTTTTATTAGGAACCGTCACTGGATTACGACCAAGACAATGGAACTTGTTTCCTAAATGCTTATCATGGGTTTGTTGCAAGGAGAAAATATCTTTTCTTTTTGATATGATTAGGTTATTACCTTCCCTTCCGTTTTGGCTTTATCTATTGTGTTGCTGGCTGGGTGGGAGGAACAATGTTGGGATAATGACATTTTATGATTAGAGAAATGGAAACCTTATTATTGCAGCGTTATCTCCAAAAGGTAAATCCCTTCCCAAAGACTGGACTGGACGTAAAGGTTACCGAGGCAGAAACTAAATAAAAGGCGCAAGTTTAAATAAAGCAAGTCCAATTTCTTTTCCTTTCTCAATCTTGTTTGTTGTAGCTACAGTAGAACTCTAACTCTCCCATATCCTTCCCATTGCCCATTTCACTTTCTGAAGTTTTCAAAACAACTTTGTTTCGGATGGAGAAAAGGAGCAAAATAAAAGAAATGGAATGGACAGAGATAAGCGGAGTGAAAGTAAATAAAAAAGAAAATGGGAGAGATGAAGATAAAGCAAAGTTGCTTAAGTCGGAACTCTCTTGTCCATTGCAGTTCCAGTTGTTGGAATGAGTTTTCTGCCACGTGGGAAAGCAAACAATGCAACGAGCTAGATATAATACGTCCATATATGACTTCCTCCATAAATAGAAGTTGCTACAGGAAATAATACACGTTTTAGCCGCATTCATTTTGAGCTTGATTTTCACTTTAGCTTTCAAAGAATTTCACTAAGCTTTATGGGGCATCGCTCAGCCCCTTTTTGTCACATATAGAAAGGATATATTTTCCTACAAATATGGTTGTTCCTTTGGAATTTTATAATTAGTTAGGATTCGTTCACGTCATAAGTAGCCGAAAGGATATTATATTACTGCTGTATAGGGGTCCTATTATCTTACAAAACAAAATCGAACTGTGGAAGTTTCACCCTAACCGATTTCCTGTTTTGGGATGCATATTGAAAATTTATGCCTACCTAATTGCATATTAAATTAATCATCTTTCCCCAAGATTGTAAATGACGTACTGTCATAATCATCTTCATTTCAAAACAAAATGGGACGAGGGGAATTATAGATAATTATCCGTTTCCGTTCCCCACAGACATTTTACTACTTTAAGCTTTCAACCAGGAGACCCACCGGATTAGAAATATACATTGAATAAAGGAGGCAAACAGAGCGTAATTGAAACACATTCTCAAAGAGTGCTCCACAAATAGGGGACATGTTATGAAAGGGACACAATATAAATACTAATACAACTTTTTACAGCCTCCCTCATCATCATCCTCATGGAAAAACTTTCCAAATTTCGGGTCCAAAAAAGACTTTGAAAATGCCCACCCAAAAAAGTTTCCATCTACTACGTTTCCCCGTATCTCGTCCCATTATCTTCGCCTATAACAACTTCCAGTTTCACTCCGATAACTTTCCCCGGTTATTGCAGTCAACACGACCTCCAAAAAAAGAATTCCTTCACCTCCTACTTACTTTCACATTTCGGGATTTCAGCCCACCTTCTGGCTTTCTTCCACTACATAAAATACTTATACAGTAAAAAAACTTCCACCTCAAGCTCAACTTAGTTTTGGAGGAAAAACAGGCGTTTTTAAAAGGTAGAAAATACGTCAACAAAAATAAAACGTTCCATTCCCGGTATAATAACAGTTTTGTTCATGCTCTTCATAAGCGAGGGGTAACTATGTACTATGTAGCAGGATGGCTGCCGACTTGCAGCATTTTCATGCAGGGAGCAATAATCATCCGGCTGCAAAAGTGAAAGTGGATCCAATTCACGTAGAGCGGAACACATTGTAAATTATGCTGTGCTCATGCTTTCTTTCCCAAAAAAAAGTATTTTCTAACAACTGATCCCTCACATTGAACACATGCTCAGTTTAGCCTATGATGATGACGGCGGTGATGATGATGATGATGATAATAGGGCTATTTTTACCATTATTATAGCAATTGTGCAGTATTGAGCGTGTCATATGTGTTATAGGTACGTATATAAACCTGAACTTTCCCTTCTTCTGCGGCAGGCAGGCATTTTGTTCTACATGAAAGAGGATCTGCTACATATTTTTTTCCAACAAACTTTTCTTTTCAGATGTACCTATTTCCCAGGGATCCCATTGCTTCAATATTTTTGACCAGCCGAGAGTGGGATTGCGTTTAGACGAGATGGCTGTAAAATGCACTAATGCCCTATCATCATCCCACGAAGGGGTAGTAAAATGACCTGCTCTACGACTAATCTCATCGTTAGGATTATGCCGTCTTCTCTGATGTTGTTATGCTTTGTTGCGGTCCGGCCCGGCCTCCATGTTTTTATTCGACTCGACTAGCCGACTTTTACATTGACTTGACTTGTTTCCTCCAAGGGACTAATGTATTGGTCCATTCATGTCACTTTGAATGGGTGAGCAAGGCCACGCGTAAAAGTAATCTAATGATTCCCTTCTTCTTCCAGTCTAAAATGACTCGTTTGGGATGGGATGCTGCAGTTCCTGTCCACCTCCCTAAGCTCCCCTCATATTTTAACTTGTCTGGAGTGCTCCAGTTAAAACAGTGCAGGAATATGGTGAAAATTTAATGAAAATTTTATAATATTAAATCCCGTAGTCTGCTGATTTTTTTTATTCTCCAAGTCCACATGAAAGGAAATACTAAAATATAGCAAGAGTCTCTGCTGAATGAATAAATGTTCCACTACTGCATTGCCGACAAAGAGAAGATCTCTTCATTCTTATCCTCATCCTTTACCTTTTTGAAAGGACTCACTTCAAAATGAATGTAAATGGGATCATTAATGAAAGGTTCATATGTTAATATTACCCCCTATTTTGTATTCAGTCCCGTTCTAACTATGCCCAACGAATACCAAGGAATAAAACATATAGTTGTTTACCATCTACTTCCGCTGTTGACTCCAGTTTCCCCTCCCACTCCATTCGAGTGCACTTATAAATAGTTATGTAAAGTCATCTCAAGAATGCAGTTGAGAAAGGCCAAACCACGCCAAACTTTCATGATCATGGCTTCTATTCCGTAAATGTTGCAGGTGAAAATGGGAATGAGAATTATGAAGATAATAATACAGTGGAAGGATCCAGAGAACAGATTTTATTCAGCATTCCTCCTTTTCGGAGACCGGTCATTCATCTGGATGAAAATATACAAACAAAAGACAGCACAATCATCGTCATTCATACATATTTCCATACCTGATGAGATAAGGATGGAGGGGAAGAGTCATTTCATAAAGGGAGAATTGAGATCAAAAGAACTTATTATGAATTATGCCATTACTATACTCAGCTTTCATAAATATTATGAAGATGATACGATGTGAAAGTAATCTTTTAAAACTTTCAATGGATAGCTTGGCAGTCATCTGCTGCCTTCTTGCTGGAAGCGCCCGCTCGTTGCGAAGGAGTTGAAGACGAGAGCAAGAGGAAAATTCTCTTGTTTCCAAAATTAAATGAAATTCATTCCCCAACTAGACTCTCTCCGTTGCATTGTCTTTGACGATGATGTTGAAACGATGATCGTAGAGACGAGGCGGACTGGAGTGACAAGTGCGGAGGAAGCTATGGCCGGGGAAAAAACTTTTTGTCTCATTTTTTTAGACTCGCAGAAACCTCCATTGTTACTCCTCCTCTACAATAAGTTTGTATGGGAAAATATCTCTATATCGCTGTCCCTTTGTTTTACGGTAGACGCATCGCAAAAAAACCTTTTTTTGTTTTGTTTGTCATTTAGCAAAAAAAAAATGTAAGGATTATGGAGAAAGTGAAAGCTAAATATGAGATTCTGCTTTTTCTATTTCCACTATCTTTACGATGATCAACCAAGTACACCCATTTTAATTTAGGTGGATTAGGGAATAAAAATGGAGAGCGTTTCGAGTGGAAGCGCTTTTGCATATTATTTCCCTGACTTGACTTGACTATAAATCTTACCTACTCTCTTTCAGAATAAAAAAGAGGATTAAGGATCGAGAGGATTCATATGAAACGTCAGTGTTTGAAACAGATTTTTCTTGTTTTTACCTTGCAAAAATCAATGGAATTGAGATATGAATAACAGCGGAGAAACTTGTTCAACGCATTGGCTCATTCATCATTTTATTTTACGCAATAAAAGCATCTGTGATGGTGTCAGGTTGGTTTAGATCATAAAATACGATTACATCTACTTTGGTAAGGAGCAGGGGAACAAGTCCGAAAAATGTAATTTCCTAACTGTCTACGTGACGGAGGAGATGGACGCATATTATTCCAAAGTATATTTTATTATTACGAAGGATGATAAAGGATAAGCCATTTCTCAGCTCCAGTGGAATCCCATCCTATCTCATAATCGGCTTCTCATCTGCTGCTCCGCTCCGTCAGATACTATGCTAACACGAAAGGAATCCGAGTTTTTGGAAGATTGTAATAAAAATCCGGTTGGTAGCTTTTGCTTCATTTTAAGCGTGAGAATTTCCATCCCTCAAAGTAAATAAGAATCCTTTATAATTTCAATATCCCTCTCAAACTACGATGCGGTTTTCACTGATGATGGGATCCAGTAAGTCAAACTGGATTGCAAAAACGTTACAGCTTCGTAGTCCAAACGCATCCCTCTCACTTCCTGTATGCTTTCCCTTTTCGGAATTCTCCCCACAACGTGAATGTATTTTTTAATTTGTTGCACTTGACTTGAGTTGGGCTGATGCGGTATGCAAGGTAAACATTAGAAGATCGTATTTTGATTATGAAATGAAGCTTCCCTTGCCAGCATCTATATTGCTTAATTAAATTAAAAACTTGGTAAAATGCCATAATAATATGCCTGCGCCCCCTTGTTCCAAGTCAATATAAATTAATTAATTTGTCATTTATTAAACGAATTATTGTATGGCAGGCTCAACAAAAAATTAGCAAGGTTTAATGATATTAAATGAGTCCACAGTTGCTGTAAACTTTCTCCCCTTGGGAAAATATCAAAGGTTATTATTATCATTATTATTCTCACATTACTTTTAATTTTTAAAAGAAAAAAGTTCATCCTAACAAAGTTTGTTTCTGCTCCTGCAAGACGAGAGGCCTTTTTCTCGGTTGTTCCCGAAGAAGAACATGTGATAAAATAATATTGTCACATCGCGACTATAGAACTCGTAGCCCTTTGCCCCAGTGCGTGAATCCAGATTTTTCCAATGCGCAATTATAAAAATCGGAACTTTCTTTGAAATCAACACAGCCTGCGAATTACAGCCTACTTTATTGTTAAACTAAAGATGAGATCATCTGATCACGTGATCCATGACACGAGCCGATCGATTTCCATCGGTGTGAACAAGCTTTAATGTTGGTTATAAAAGGAATGCCGGAGCATCTCCTTTGTCAGGGAAGGCGTTCAAGATAATAATCACGTGCGAAAAGATATCAAGGAAGCAGTTTCTTCCCCCTTCAATTTAAAGCAACTTCATGCATCACTGCGTGGCTTTGTTCCTCCGTGGTAGACTAGACGATGGAGAAGTTGGAGTGAGATGGATAATGATAATGATCATTATATTATAATGAAAGGACCCGGCTATACGTAAAGTTATATCTGTTTTCCTATTTTCCCCAGTTCTTTAATGTCCCTAGAATTTCGAGTCATTTCACAACTTCGATCCGTTTTCGGAGCAATGGGCTTCACTTTTTTTCTGAGGGCTGGCTCGCAACATTATTGAAGTACGGATGTCTGGGGATGATACAGCCTGATCTTTTTTTTGGTTCGTGTAAAAATGTAATGGGAGCATTCCAGCAGATTAATGAAAAAAGTTTTTTACAGCCTTCCTCTCCCATTTTTATTCAATTGTCTTGGTAGTTTGTGGCTAAATTGTTGTCCTTTTGAAGTTGACGATCTCGTTTTGGGAACTTCCCGGCTAAAAGATATATTAGTAGTTTTGAAAAGAGACATGGACAAAAATACGGGGGAAAACTTTTTCCCATTTGTAATTTAAGTAAATGGATATATGGGGGTGGTGGATATGAAGGGAACACAAAACAAACATGGTTATCATGGGAGAACTATTTTTTCGTAAAATTTTTATACAGAATTCTAACATGCAAGTTCCGGAGTAAGTTGGTCTGCTAGTAGATCCACCACAAAATTCTATTTTGCTTGCTCTCTTCTAAATAGGGCGTCGTTTAGCATCTCATTTGTAGTCCACCCGAAATAGTGACTTTCACCTTCAAGAAGGATTGGGACAATTTATGCATGTTGGAATTTCTGCCGCAAATTTTCGGTCTACTATTCGCTACAAGTTGAGTTAAATCCACTTTAGAAAAGCCTTTACCGGCTGAAAGGGATCATGGGTGCATGAAAAATTTCACCTCAACTTCAACTGTTTCACTATGTAAAGACAAGCATAGGTATATCCGTTTGAAACACTTCACTCGGTCGAGATAAATCGCTGAGAGAGAAAATGTTACTTCGATTTTTCCGGGGATATTTTCCAATAAAAAAAGTGGCCGAAACTTCCAAAACTCCGAGATGGAACTTTTTCAGTAGCAGTCTCGTGTCCAAATCCAACTTATAGCTCGCTGAGAATAGAGTTCCGTTTTTTTTTTCAAACGAATCTCACTGGATGAGGGCGGATGGCGATTGCTCGGGAAAAGGGAAATTTGGATTCCAGTTGACAGCTGGGAACAGTCCATATGTACTTGCGAATGATTGACGAATGTAACCCACTGAGGATGGCTAGCATATTCACTTTTGTCACTCGATCTATGTCCGTTCATTCGACATCGTTACAAGTCTATACGTCACGTAACGTCATCTATGGTCACACTTTTGGCTAAAGCTGAATGGAAAGCCGAACCGGAAGTATCGGAAACCCAGTCATCCCCATTACGGAAACCACTTTTAGCACTTCAAACATTCCCCAAGACCGATTTGTCTAAAAGCATTTCCACTGATCAATCAAATCCTGGAAAACACCACTGATGACATTACACAACCTTCACTTCAAACCCGTTAATATTCACGCAGGACCAAAACTGGAGGCCGAGAGGCTAAAGAAAATTGCTGAATTATGTTCAAAGTAACTGAATTAAGTGGCCCGGATCTCCACATAAACAAAAAAATCCACAGTTTCATAGAAAAGTAGTCGGAAATTGGCCGATAATATGGTTCCAGCCAGCCACCATCTACTTTACTTTGAAGTCCAGGAAAGGAAGCCCAAGCTAACTGACTTTGTTCAAAGCAACTTTCACTTATTTAGCTCTTCCCCGAGGAAAAGAGAAAGTATCAGGAAAGCAAATCTTTGCTGCTGTACATGTGTCTGTTTCAGAAGTACGAAAACGGATTAGGGCAGCGAGCCAATTTAAAAAGATTATAGTGCCTTCTTCTGAGCGAGAGACCCCTTATTTTGAGGGGGGAGACTAAAGAGATTTTTTCTTCCTCTTCTTTGGAGTTCGGTTACAATAAGTTGTCAGCACCAGCGGCACCACAAAAGCTGCTCCAGCTGCTGTTGAGATAAAAGTTTCCTTCTAATAAAAAAGTAGAGGAATGATAAGATGAAAGAAAAATACAGAACCGATATTAGGTTCCTACACTCGCTTTCTCCGGTCTGAATATTCTGCACTTTCATTTTACATTTGTTTTCTGTTTCCTTCAGTTCACTCAAACACTGATTCACTCGTTATGTATGTTAAAGGTTAAAGGAATGCGGAGCTTCTGTTTCGCTTTTCCAACTTTCCCAGATACAGACATCGCTTACGTGATGATGAGTTCTGATAAGTACTTCGCAAGTCCAAGAGCAAACATGATCGTGATGAGGTTTTTATGCGATGACCTTATTTCTGAAAATTTTGCAATTTCTCTCGCTGCTGCATGGTGTAGTTGTGCACTGGGTCACGCTAAATTATAAATAAATTAATTACTTTTATGCAGCTTCAGACGGCGATGTATGTATCCTTAATTAAATTAACTAATTAATATCAATCAATCATATTCTACAAGTTGTATAATGATTTATTTTCCATAATAATAATGAATAACAATATGCAACATGGCCTGAAAAAAACTTTACTCAATTCATAGAAAATAATTTGAGCATTTCGTGGTTTTCATATTTCATCGGAATTGTTTGCGAACTTGGGGAAGCTACATGTGAACAAGTAGTACTACTGCAACAGGGTGGAATTCAAATTAAACTCTTTTGTTGCTCGTTTTGGTTACCGCAAACACATTCAAACGTAGACTGACAGGGAGAAAATAAAGCACGTTAACTTTCTCCGAAAAATTCAATAGTGGAATCCAAAAAAAAAACATTTTCTACACAACCGACAATATTCTTCATTCCAAAATCCAAACAGACTCCGATCTCGTCCATCCTCCCAAGAGTGGTTCCGTGTACCATGGCATGGTTTTGTTGTTTTGTGATGAAATCCAATTCTGGAGACAAAAATGTTTTATTTACAGACTCGCATCGGCTTTCACTGTTTCGGTATAAGCAGTACGTAACACATTGTACTTTTTCCTTACTTTCACTGCAACTCCCAAAATGGCTGGATGCTTTCTCCACTTACTCCAAAACTGTAGCGATTTTATTGATTTGGAAAT
The DNA here is from genome assembly GCA_034696905.1 of Lepidocyrtus violaceus. Lineage (NCBI taxonomy): Eukaryota > Metazoa > Arthropoda > Collembola > Entomobryomorpha > Entomobryidae > Lepidocyrtus > Lepidocyrtus violaceus. The sequence goes on along the minus strand of JAQGAI010001053.1, from coordinate 7,162 downwards.
GAAATGGATTCATGTTGATGATCATGATCATATATTTTCAACATCCCAGCCCATTTGTTCTTCTCTTAATTCGTCTTCATGCCAATCTTGTTTTTTCTGCAGAATGGAATCCAATCCCACTGCTATGCTGGTTTTCCTCCACAATCTGGGGATCCGAATATCGAATTGGTGTCTTTTTATACTGCTGAACAAAAAAAAAATGGGAACCTTTTTTTTATTGACGGAGAATGTGATATATTTTCTGATATAAAATAATAAAAAATAATACATAAATATAAAAAAGCTCACGAGATACTATTTACAAAAGCAAAAAATTCCACAAAGATACTTTCTCAATTTCATGAAAAGTTTGAGTTGGGTAGGATTTCCGTATTTCTTTCATATGCACATAAAATTGACATTGGAGTTTGAAGGACTACCAACTTCCGTACATGCTCTTGGGAGGAGAAGAAAGTACGCGGAGGATCCCATAAGATTGAAAACGTTTTTGGTGTTCCAATATTATTTAGGACACTGCTTCTCATAAAAATACTTTCTTTGCTTTTCCAAGGCTCTCCCACGAGCTTTCTCTGAACTTTACAAGTTTTATATATAATTTTCAACCCGTTCCATATGGATGATTTCTACTTTTCCATAAAAAAAACTTATTTTTATGTGACCACCACCACATACTATAATATCCTAGATTATGTCTTCTTCGTGTCGGCTGATGCTTCATAATAACGAGGGGGAGGCTCAAAGTTTTGTGGATGCCAAGAATTTTTGGAAAGTCAAAAGGCATAAACTGTTTTGGATCCTTTGAAAAAAGAACGTACCCTTCCCTTATACAAACTTCTTGAACGAATATTGCATAAAGTTATACATAAAGCTAAACTGGTGGAACGCCCCGTTTTGAGTTGGGAACATTTTTTAAAAATTTGCCCGAGTTATCATATTCAAGTAAAAAACCGAATTGCATAATATCTAAAGGCCTCCTCCGCATGCTTGCCAATTTGTGCCCTTTATCCATTTACAACAGTGTGAAGTAGAATATGGGTCAACTTTAGTTAAAAGTGAAATGTGAACTGAAAAAAAAACTCTAGAAAAAATGTACTTTTACATTACACTAATTACGGAAGCGTTTTTCTAACGGACGGTTCCATCTGCATGGACATTCATCTCAATGAAGAAAGTTGCCGTCTGCTTCGCTCTCATCACTCTCAATTGAAATCCTGAAGTAAAGAAAGGACTCTTTCTAAAAAGAAGTTTTGGAACTGAGGATAAATTTCATGATGATATTCCTGGATGTGTGCGTGCCTGGATCACTTTCCAAGTGCTGTGTATCTACCTACCACGGACTTGCAATTTATTACTTTAAAAGATACATGCAAAAGTAAAGCACATGAGACATGCTTTTAGCATTACCTACGAATTTACGAGAACTATTGTGCGGAACAATGGAATGTGGAGGCATATAAAGCAAATAAAAACATTATTCCCATCACATAATTTACATTACAAAGTGATAAATATGCTTTTCCCTTATTTTGCATGTGGGCGAGAGAAAAAAACCGAGTACGTGCTTCAGTCAGTGGGAACTCTCACCAAAGAAAGGGAAAAGCTTTTCCCCAATTATTTCTATTTTGCTTTCTCCATTCCTTATTCTCCCGTATTCCAAGAGATCATATATGCTTGAGTGAATTGAATTTTACGAAGAAAAAATAATGTATTATTCGTTGCATCATCATCCCTTTCCGGTTGAACAATAAATGGATAAGTGGAAATAAGATGGTCGTCCTTCTTTTTTCATCTTTGCCAACTTTTTCTCTCCCTCCCCGTCCCCAAGCAGTGTGCTGCTAAGGTATAATGTAATTGAAGAAAATAAATAGATATGAGCTAAAAGGAGGTTCCTCATCTCGTCTAAAAATCTACCGAGAATGGGGAGCGAGAAATCTTGTGAGGTTCAAGTAGAAGTATAAAGCAATAATGGATAATGGATGGAGCCCTTTATTCCGAGCTAAGATCCTTGTCTACTTTATTTCCAGATTATATTCTATATTTATTTTTGCTCATTTTACCGAAAGATCCTTATTTATTGTTCGAGGCAGGGGAACAAAGAGGTCGGAGGCGAGGAGGCGTATGGACCCGCAGAAAATTATGGAGTGTCTTTTTCTTCCACATATTCTTCCCAGCTAACAGAATAAATATGATTTAATTGTAATAAAGGGAAATATGATGTGTAATCTGATTTAAGGATGTTCAAAACAGGATTACGCTGCCTCTCAACCATATTCAGGTTTTTATGAGACTTGGTAAAATATTAAAGTACATTTTTAAAGCGATGCGATGTTTCATAATAGCTCAGCTACACAATGATGATGATGATGATATGACGATGGGGATAGTGATAGCAGCTCTCTATAAAATAATTGGTTCATTTTCCTTTATCGCTTTTCATTTAGAGGTAAGCCCTACCCCCGCCCCTCAGATAGTAGTTTTGCTAAAGAGCAGTTGAAAGTGGGGCAGCAGTTTCCCCCTTTTATTGAAATGGTTATCTTTTCCTTTGTGTGCACTGAAAATAAGTTTAACTAGAAAAAGTGGAGGACACGACATTAACGACAGAAATGCATATGGATAGCCATTTATTTAGCAGATATAGTCTATTATAGACAGAAAAAAGAAAATCTCTCTTTCGGCCTATTTACCCGCCTACTTTCTACCAAATTGAGAGAAAGATGCCCCTGTAAAATAGAATAGGTATATTACGTAATATTTGCCAAGTATGGAATATGAAAACGATTTGTTTTTGGCCGGAATGGTTCTATCATACTATCCAAATCCAACAATGCACCGACATTAATATCGGATGTCTGGATACATAAATTTAACTAATTTTACCCCCGTCCGGATCCTTTTGACCTAGATCTCTAGCGTTGTATTGTAGTTTTGGCGTGAGGGATAGGATTTCAAAAATTCAACATGTCTGACTTTAATTAAACCAGACTTTTGTCTGCCTTTATAAAATTTACATGGCTAATACTCACGCATTGCTACTTTCATCCATCCCATCAGTTGCTACGAACCCCATCCTTTTCGATACTTTATTTTACAGGGAAGGTTTGATACTTACACCTGACACGAATTCGTTTTTCCTCTAAGATTATTATGATAAAGTGAGCAGAGGAAAATATCCTTCGTGATAATGAGAGGTCTACTCTAATCCGGAGGCTAAAAAAACTAAAGGAATTTCAGAAGATGGTGTGAGATTCATGGTCGTTTTCGTGCTGCTAATTGGATTTTGTTTTAGGTTCCAGATGAGCTCCCCCTGATTCTTTCGACATGAAAGGATTATTGTAGACCCAGAGTGGGAACTCATAGCTCTGGGGAAGATGCAGGGCTCATGTCTCACTTCTCACGTCTCAGTTCTCAGGTCGCAAGATTTATTTTCGGGGAAAGGAGGAACAATCCACACATCCCTATCATTATCCACATGAACAACTCCATCATCCATCATGTTCTTGGATTACGTCCTACTTTCACCTAATTTCATGGATCCAGCGATTAGCCTTAAAGTTGCAAGTCTGTTCAACATTTGCTTAACAATAAAATACGCTTACAAAAGAAATGCTGACGGGGAAAGTGATTATGAAAAGCATTCTAAAATGTTGTAGGAAATTTGATTTTTTTTTTAAATAATAACAAAAATTATATTTTATGTACTATACTAGCAATACGAAAGGCAAAGTTATTAATCCAAATTGGAACCAGATGCATTCATCATCATAACAAAGGAAACCATTCTTGCACCACACAATTGAACGAAAACTCCAATGTTCTGCAAAAACATTCGCAGAATTGCTTCCAACAGAACGAATTATATTTATTTTATGACTGAATACAATGTTTTAAGAGTAGACTTGAAACGTACAAGTAGGTATGTATGTATATTTTAACAAGCCTCGGCTCAAACTTTCACCCACTCACACTCCCAACCATCTAATATTGGTAGGCATCATCTGCAGTCACTGTCGCCAATAATAACCCTATGAAAGTATGATTCACGTGGAATCAATTCAGCCCACACGTCCGGTCCAACTGGCACAAAATTACAATTGAGGAGAGATGTCTGAGCATCATGTCTGTACAATAATGAGAGGTGTGAGCTTACATATGAATGCCAGAGATTGTAATGCTTTCTAGTTCGGATCACGGCGGATCCCCATATCATTGAACATTCTATAAATAAGCACTATCAACATATCACATCACGATTCAATTGAATCCGCGAAAAAGGAACAGCTTGTACAACTTCGTCGGAATGAAATTAAAATGAATCAGTAGAAAAGTTGAGGACGGAGCAAATGAAAGCAGACAGCAGCAAAATAATAATATAATGGTACAACAATTCTAATAAATAATTTAGAAATGTGTATACGCTTACCATTAACCAGAGGGAGAAAAAAGTTTTCCAGTTCCGCGTTCGGCACTTCCGACTTAACTTTTGTTTCTCACAATCACAAATACATAACATGGAAATAGAGAAATTATACCGTTTCCACATTTCACCGAATAAAATATAAAACTTTTCCGCATAAATAAGGCACTTTTCTTTTATAATTCTCAGATTTCCCCAGCCAGCCTTCCAAAGCCATTCCCGTATTTAATGAAACAGACAAATCGAGAGTGATTATCGCGAACAAGGCACAAAAGTAAAACGGGCCGAGAGAGTAGCTCCTCTCGTGTTGTCAAGTATCATTTTCTGATGAGCTGTTGCAAGCTATCAAAGGTACTTGAAAGTTTTGTTTGTGGAGTTTCTTGAACTGCTCCTTCTCCCTGGAGGTTTCCGGCTGCTCGCAAAGATATGAAGCGTAGATTAGCTCTGGAAGAAAGAAAAAGTGAAAAAGGAAAGTCTCAATGAGGATCGTGAATGTACAAATTAGGCTCATGAAACCCTTTCCAGTAAGTGGATCAAGACAGCTGTATAGGGACTCACCTTGCTCATTAAAAATAGGGGAAGCTTGGACCGAGTTGAATATGTTCTGGATCTGAACGAAATCACATTGAACCTTCTGCCAAGACGTTATCTCGGACACAAGCTTGGCAAGTTGACGACACTTTTCGTAATCGATATGTCCATTTTTAAGTCTTGAAGGATGCATCGAGTCCAGATTGTAGATGTCCTTCATTAGTAAGGAGAAGTAGGGGACGAGGATTCTATACGTTTGGCTATCTGTTGAGGAGGAGCTGCTCCCATTTGTACTTTGCCAAATTGCTGCCTACAATTTTTATTTTTATAAATGGAATAACAAGTTTAAAAAAGGAAAATATAAGTGCTCATGTCTTATTTCCCCCTATTTATTTCATCATATTTGTTGAAAGCAGAATTAGTTTAGAAAACTTTTCTCAAGACTTCAAAGAAGTTTCAAGGAAAAGGAGAAAAACAAAAGGAAAATGACTAGACTTTTGGTAAATATGATGTGTGTGATACATGCTAGGACATGATAAGTCTGCATCAAAGATAAAAACCTAAAAGCTTTTGTGCGAAGTTTACTCACTTCGTTAAAGAAAGTTTTTTTCTTGTATATAATATTCTAACCTTATATAGCTTTCGATACGGTGCGTAGTTTTGCTGCGGATCCACAGCTTTTGCTACCTCCGCCAGTTCCGTGTAGAGGGGCTTGTTCCACTGTCGTATTAAAAAAAATTGAATAATTTAAGCAGCTTGGGTTGGGATAATGATTATGAAAATTTTGTTAATAAAATCACACTTTACCGTCTTCTTCAAGCGGGCAACAGGACGGATGTTAAGGCCGGCTAGGATCGCCATCAACGAATTGAAATTCCGAATGTTGAGACATTCCTTAGCCACTTGGACCCAATATTCACAGACTCTACAACGGGACTTTTTCTTCGACATCTGTTACGATTCAAAGAGAAAAATGGATGGAACCTATGACATGACAGTTTCTTGACTGGAGAAAAAATAATTGGAAGCTGAAGCATTTCCAATACCTTGCAAATTTCGGACGCGACATAGTAAGTCAGTCGCTGAAACCACCGGACATAAGCCTCCAAGTTCTTGGTTTTCCTGTTAACACAGTCACAGTGGCGAACCCCAGTTTTGAGATCTTCCTTCCCCAGAGTCTGCACAAATTCATCCGGTCCAATGAAGGAGAATCGTTGCAACTCAACAAGCGTCAGTTGCTCCGCCATGACAGCCGGATCCGGACAGATGGTCACCACAGACGGCTGTAACATTTGAATCGAACATAATTATTCCCCTAATCAACAATTGTTCGCAGAGAAAGAAGAAGTAAAAGCTAATCAGGTAGAGCTAGTTTTGGCATTAGTTCATTCTTCTCCCTGTCAGACACTCACTTCAAAAACCAAGAAGTTTTTATTGAAATGTGCAAAACATAGCCGATATATTATGGAACGATGAAGATAAAATATAGAATGAAAGCAAAATGAGTTTCCCTTCTGACATGAGCATTAGGTAGTCTACAAAGAGAAAGTGGAATTCATCAATGTTACTTTGAAGAAATTGGGCAGATGAAACTCGGATTTTGTTACATTTTTCATCTCTTCATCAGTTCCTGTTAGAGTTATAGACGATGTATCCATCTGCCAGATTGCATCTATACATGAACGCAGGGAAAAGTTTTTGTTTGGAATTGATCATTCATTCATGAAGAGAACAGAGTTCTCCCAGCTCATTTACAACTTCTCACTTTCCCTCTTTCTCTTAAATTTTCATGAGATTTCATGTCTTGTTCACCTTCCTTCCTAGAAAAATAAATTGGATCCATTCAGCCGTGCACTTATTAAACGGGGAAAGTGCAAATCTCAGAGCGTAGTATTAGAACTTGCAGATTTACATGACTCAACTGCCAATCATTTCATGTGATGATGTATATGCACCCTGAAGGTGAAGATATATAGAGGTTTTACCGAACTGTTATATTAGAATGGATGTATGTACTTACTGCGGCAATGGGCTCTCCAATTGAGGTTTCTGTTGTAACTCGATGAAGGAACTCTTCATACTTTTCCAATGATGCCAGACGGGAAAGTAAGGCTGCGAGGAGTTGGGAAACTTGCTCACGCACCTGCAAAATCAGCACAGGAGTAAATCAGGTTGGCAAAGAAAGAGCAACGGAATAAGGTAGATGCACCACTTATT
>JAQGAI010001052.1:0-16200 GCA_034696905.1 Lepidocyrtus violaceus | reverse complement strand
ACTAAATATAATTTTAGAGACTCGGAATAAAATGTCTAGCAGCTTTAGCTCAAAGTGATGTATCTCAGGAATAAAAAATAAAATAAAAAACTAGGTGAAATGTGCCTAGCTCTTAGAGAGAGAGAGAGTGAAAAAAAAGTTTTGCTTTCCCCCGCATTCAGCTGGAAATCCAAAGGGACTAAAGCCAAAAAAGGGAGAATTGTACACATAAAGGGAATTGTAAAAAAAATGGTCGGGTAAGGATGTATGTAACCTTGGAAAACTAGATTCATTTTTTTAGACAGGGAAAGCTCATATTCACAAAAAATACCATTTCCTTTCATTCCCTCTCCTCCGAGCATGTTTTGGCTGTACGGTGTTCCTAACGATATTTCACAACATCCGTTCTCCTTCTCTCTCCCCCTCTCTCTCGTTCCACTCTTGTTTGCTCTTCTCTGCTAGACAAGTCCTAGGCTCACTCACTACCGTACTTTCATCTTGTATCCTTTCTGTCAGAGAATTGGAAATGTGTAAGGGGGAATTCGAGGTCATTTATGTCTGCCACCGATGGGATTCCAAGCCAAGTTTCAAGGCAAGCCATTACCTTAGACAAAGTTAGTTGCATTTAAACCTTTCCTTTCTAGTATACGGAGTACAACCATAACACATCAAAAAAGATAGAGCACATGCTCCATTTCCTTCTTCCTCTTTCTGCCTCCCCTCATCTTCTCCTCCCCAGTCACTTTCCAGACATATTGCTGAAGATTCCGCTAAAGGATAAAAGGAAACTAAAGTAGTGAAACCGAAAAAGGTTTACTTTCTCCTAAATACTTGCACCCCTTAATAGAGCACTCTCCATATAGAGAGCGGATCATATGTTTACACATTCCCTGTAAGGAAAGAAAGTGCTACGATCATCATCATCATTATCATCCTATGAAATATAACAAGGGAAACGAGGAAAACTTTTCCATCCCATTGTATTAGATTGTAATAGCGTCAGCGAACTAGAAAGGACTTTGATGATCCTAGAACGTGAATGGAAGCAGTGTAATTCTGCTAAAGAGAGTGTGCCACAAACAGAACTACCTCACTCCGATCCGACTCCCCGTTCCCCCGTCTTTCACACAGATCAGGAGTAGAAACAGACTTTCCATTTCCTCCCTTTCGCGAACAACTTGCGGTGATGATGACTAGGCTCCATATGTAAGTATAAAAAATATACATAAATCGCTACAAGGAAAATAACCTTGAAGCTCACGGAAGAGAGAACAAAGTGAACCTAGTGCTCGTTCACGGAAAGAACAGGAGGAGCAGCGGGAGCCAGCCAACCAAGATAAAATTGCAATGGCAATGAAGCTATATAGTGCTTTATATGTCTCTACGAGCACTTCCCCAATCTGGAGCATGGATGGAGGCCGAAAGTAGAGCTCGCTCGGTCTGTCGGTCGGAAGGAAAGAAAGTCTAGTTTATGCTAGTAGGTCGCTCTTTCCTAACGAAAGTAAGGTATGCATGTATGCTTCAGTAAGCCAACAAAAAAGACCAGCTGACAAAATCCTTTTCCCAACTAAAACCCAACTTTTAGAATAGTTGAGCACTTTCTCCGGATTGCATGCACATAAAGATATATTATAAAAACTATGTTGATCAAGTACATGCTTTCCCGTGGCCAGGGTATAAAAAATGTAGTATAATGTATAATAAATAGAAAGTCTGTCCCCTTTACCCGGTTTTCTATTTCCTTCCTTTTCCCTGGAGCATTTTCCCCTTTCTTTTCATCGTTTTTTTCCTTTGAAGTGATATGAACAGCTATAATGGATGTACATACATGCTCATATGCATTTAACTGACTTTTCATAGGAATTTCCGTTTTACTACATCATGTGACTCCCGCCTACCTTCTTTTTCTCCTCTGAATATTGGAAGTAGCGGGGAGCCTTCTCCTTCAGTACCATCGACTCACTGCTCACGTTCACGCTACATTATACAGCCGATCCATTTTCCCATAGATAAGTTTTGACTATAGCGGAGAGACTCGTCCATCCCTTTCCATTTCATTACATGACGCTCATACCCCAATAAAGGCCCCTTTTTTATTCGGAGAAAAAACCAATCTTCCTGGGACATAGGAAATGGGTTGATATAGACAAGACAGCCAGCGGTGGAGGGAGAGGAGAAAGGACCTTGTAGACTCCAGCAGTCATTATTCCATCGGTTCTTGTGGGGAATGGAGCGATGTGCATGACATAGAAAAAGGGCTAGATTAGAGATGCATCCCCACCACCGCCGACTATCCCCATCTCCTTCAGCCAGTGACAGAGAGATGCTAATAGAGCAAGCTTTATCTAGTACAAGTAGGTCTGGGTCTAGTTCGTGCCCAGGTTTCCACAGTCCTATTATTACATTTTATCGATCTAACTCAGCTTGGAATGACGTCAAAAGGCCTCGCCATGAGTATATCAAGTAAATGCTAAACTATTTTTGGACTTTCTTTATATCTCTCCCTCCATGAATGAGAGGAATATATACTGTCTCGCTCTGTAAACATCCTATCCAGCTGGAGCTATTCTTTAGCGAGCTTGTACTTATGTGCCAAGTCTCTCAAGTCACAGTTTACTCCTACAACATAAATATACTATAAGTGTACTCATAAGATTGCATACTTCCCCTCACTAATGCATACTCACAGTCGGTCTACTCTTGTGAGCTCCTTTTTACAACAATCATAACATTAACAGGACTTTCTCACTTTCATTCTTATTTTATTGCCTTCTACATCCCATCCCGATTGCATGTGTTGTTGCATTCAACATTACTATATTATGAACAAGCTACGATAGAGCACGTGTGAATGTAAAGTAACTTTACAACTTAAATCCCTACGCATATTTCTTTAGTCTGCAACTCCCCTCTCTGTTTTAGTTATTTGCAAGCTGGCTCAACAATATTTGCAATAAATGCTGTGCAATTACTGTTATGGAAGTATTTAAATCCGTGCATTTTTAATCAGCACAAAATTATAACACAAAATCATTGCCATTTTCTCCTGTCACCGCTAAGCCAGTATAAAGTGAGGCTGTTGCTTTGCTAAGAAATCGCTTATGAATTGGAACATGTATCTAGAATGATGCTTTATTCCCTCTCAAGCAAAAGATATCAAGTATGACATGGCAAGGAAGGAAAACCGGACGGGGAAAAAATGTCCTACGTAAAACAAGGATAGGAGAAAGAAAGAGTTGTTTCTTCCGCCCTATATACGCTCCAGAGTGGAAACTCTTTTATGTTTGTGTGTGCGCTCGGATGTTTTACCCCGGTATACCTAATACCTTTTTTCTACCACCCGTTCACTTTCCTCTCATCCTCCACTTTCTCTCTCCAAGCAAGCCATACTTTTTTGTTGCAATTTCCGCTCACAGCTTCCTATCCAAAGATATTAGCTCAGTCTTCCATGGAGCTGCTACTATATGTAGATATGCAACATAAACATCTCTCCCTCTCTATGCACATTTATATGGGCAATTTTTGGGTTCAAGGTTGCGCAGCTCTTTTCCTCGTACTTTAACCACTACAATGGAAATTAAGCTTTGTTCATCCCTTTTAATTTTTACTTTGACTATGTTTCCCATGGAATTCAGTTTACCCTCTTCACACATGACTAACACAAGGATCCTTAAAAAGTCAAAGGTTATTGATAATAATATGTTTTTTAACTATTGGGGATGCACAAAAAAAATATATCTCAGTCATCAAGGGGAAATGGTCATCTTTCTGCAGGACCTTTCCATTGGAAAACCCTTTTACAGTTATTTCAAATCCAATGGGAAAGTCTTAAAAATAAAATATTGCCAATCATTTGACCACCCATTACAGGAAATGAAACGAGAAGTTGACAAAAAAAACTCACTCAGGCTAAGAACGCTAGTTTAAAAAAAAGTATACAAAATAATAAAGCAATATATTTATGTTAGTCACACATCCCATTTCATACCCTATCACAACATGCTGCTGCTACTGCCAGTAGAAGGATTTTTGAAGGTGAAACTTCAAGCTTGTTGGGGAAGACAACTGCAAGGACATTCTACTTTATGCAATAAAAGAGAGCTGAACAGACACGACAGCCAGCCCAACTTCAAGGTTAAACGTCCGGGAATGGGAAGGAGTTTCTCCCTTCTCGGTGTTTCAGTCCCGTTAAGTATACAAAAAAGGGAAAAGGAGGATTTCCCTTTTCTCCCTCTCATCCGTCCATACAAACTCAATCAATACAAGGTATTAGCTAGGGTATATACTAATACAACAAAGCATTGAAGAATGTGTCTTCCCAGTTTAGCACAGTTTTTTTTATCAATATAACCGCCACATAAAGCACCCGTTCCTTCCTTTTGTGGTACGTGAGACAAGGGCTATATAAATTACCTCTTTTGAAAAGAAAACACTGTTATGAGGAGTTACTTCTACCTTTTGCAAACACAAAAATTACCTTTTTTTTTAAAAAAAAAAGAAGGTGAAACAGGTTTTTTTTACCTAACTTTAAAATGAAATGGAAATGTCATCCTAATCAAATCACAATCAGGATGAATGACAGACACTCCAGTGCCTTCACAATAGTTTTTACTCTGTAAATTTTTTTAACTCAAGGACGTTTAAGTCTTGTTGTTTATTTGCTATTTATGAGGGCATAACAAATAGGGAAAAAGGATTCACCTCGAGCCTCTTTCCTAAAATAAATCACTAGGAATCCCTTTTACCGAAGTTAGTCACTTCCCTGTCGTCCCATTCCTTTCCTCTTGGTTTTTATAGAAAGCATACATATATTTCGTGTTGTCTTTGTATAAATCTTATTCAGCTTATTTTTAAGTGTCTCAAGGGTCCACTTGGAACCCTTATAGATATTTTTGGAAGAAAAACTCTATTAATAGGCATACAAAAACTGCTTTGACGGAAACTAGCGTAGACGTAAACTGTTTTCATCAATTCTCCACAACAAAATGTATGGGTGGGTCAATGCATATTTTTGAATGATGTTTTTAAGGTCGGGTTCAATAATGCTAACCCTTACGGGAAGGGTTTCCCTGATCCACCCAAACATTCTGGAATCTCACTTTTCATGACCTTAACATTACCCACATCCATGAATACATGCCCATTTAGACTTCTACTTCCTACCAAATACAAACATGGCATGAAAAGCTGTACATGGGGAAAAGTGTTTTATTTATAAAAAAAATGCATCCTTCAAGCTAGTTTTTTTATAGCAGTACGCAGCAATAAAAAATCGTTTTTTTTTCTTTTAAAACCAATAATTTTCACATTTTCGATTTCCCTTCGATTTCCCACTACAGTGAGAATCTATCAGTATCACATTATCATCATTCGCTAAAAAGTCGCCTTTTTTCGACGTCATTAAAGTTGAAAAGAAAGGAGCTTGAGAATCGATCATGTCCTAAATAACTGATCAACCTTATCATTGCTTAAAAAAAATGACAATCATGCTGTTCCTCTCCTTTCAATGGTCTAGTTTTTTGTGGATGAAAAACGGTACTTGCATTTCACTGAGGCTCATATTTTTAAGTAGACTTTCCTCGTACAAACTTTTCCATGTAGAAATTTTACTTTACGTTTGCACTGATTACAGTGTTGTTATACTAATGACAAATTAAAACAAATAAACTCAATTAGAAATCAATCCAATTGAAGCCATCATCATCATTAATGGAGTTTTCGTAATTGAGTAAATAGTTTGTTATCTGAAACATGTTTGGCAATTTGAGAGAGTTTAGCTAGATAAGAGTAACATATATCCTGGAAATTGTATCCATCAACTACTACAACCAGACAGGCCATCATCATCCACTTAGCATAATATAATTAGGTACATATTATACCAGGCCTGAGAAATCACAAGGATAGTCTTATCAGGAAATAGGTAAACAACAACAAAACATTTTTCATTGTACTTTTCTGCTAACCTAGAAATCCAGAAAAAGCATTCTCGTTTTCATTCAGCCTACAAAAAGGCAGGCATTAGGAATCGGCTAAGCTTGCAACAAAACAAAGCTCTAAATCTTATTATTTGTGTTGACCCGACAAGTGAGCATATTTTTATTCCACTGCTGATATAATTGTTAAGGGTACGTACACCAGACACCAATTCCTGATATTATGGTCGTGTCTCTGTGTACATACTGCACACACACACACATTCAAATAACATATTTGTCTCTTACTTAAATCAAGTTTAAAATTTTACAAAAGAAAAATAAGCCATGCCATGACAAGTTGAAAGGGGTTTGGATAGATTCTTGACGGATCCTCGCCGATCCAGACAGTAAGACGAAGAGCCAGAACGACCCAATAGCCAAATGCATAAGTTAGTATTTAGGGGAAACATGAAATGCAAGGTTAGCAAAAGGTTGCCCTTTCTTCCTACTTATAGGACAAAGAAAACCTTGTTGAGAACAATAGCTATGACTACAGGTTCTAGTCAACTTGGGAAAAGGGACAACAACAGACTCAGTAATGACGACAATTATTTGATGATGATAGTGGTGATAAGAACAAATAGGAGGAAGGGGTTGAGCAATAAGAACTAGCCTGTAGAAATAGTCTTGTCTTTTCCTTAACACGGTGGTGTCCACAATGTTTTTTTGGTTCCGGGTAGGCATACTTTCCAGCACAAAGGGAGAAAAATTACGCTACCTCATATTTAATTTACGGTGCGGTACTCATTTAATATACCATATGAAAAAAAAGAAGGTTTCCTGCTAAACTAGAGCGTAAAACCGTGTATGGGGAAAAATGTAAACGTGACACAGTGAAAGAAAGGGAATGAGGGAAAGGAAGAAATAGGAAAAGGAAATTAAACTAGACAAATGTCCCAGGGTCACAGAAGCACCAAGGACAGTAGAAGAGCATCCAAAAACAGAGTGAGTATAGCAGGGACATGCCCATCATAGGCTCCTCTATAAGCATGAGTTGGTTAGTAGCTCAGTTCAGGATGTGAGCTATAAACGCTGTGTATAAAGTGCAAAGCCAAGGTGGTTAGTGAAATTTTTATGGTGGCCTTGTACTATTCACTGTCAGCAAGTCTTCCAATCCAGGACTAACCCAAGCTCTAGCCTATTCACCTACATTTTGCGTTACTACTTGTCTATTTTTCTCTTTGGGACAGTCGGTACTGCCGGTCCAAATGGCCACATTAACTATGTATGCTTGATAACTGCTATAAATGGTTATTAAGTAAGTCGTTGCATATTTTATGAGCAGGGAAAGCATTTTAGAAGCTGGCTAGCAGGCTTTCATATTTCGTAACTTTGAATGGCTCCTCCGATTTCCTGGCTCACTTTTTACAACCTGTAATTCCATTGTAAGCATCTACACTACACAAATACAAAATGAGACATGGGGCTGGCTTTTCAGCTACTTCCTGAATTAGTAATGTCCGCTGTTCCAGGCTACCACAATGATGTGTCATTTTATTATGGGTATTGGCCGAATGGAAATGCAGTAATTTCATGGAATCACACTTATTTTCCTCCGATAATTTTATAAATGACTTTTCATTATCATTCCCCAATTACTTGCCCATCTGGGGCCGTCATTTATAAATTAACAAACTGCTAGTCTTTTTCAACTGTTGGGCGTTGAAAACCAGAAAATATAAATATAGAAGAAGTATTGTGCAAGCGGAGGGAGGAGGAGATTTTGATTTTACTATTCCTATTATGATGATGATGATGACGGTGACAATTTGTAGAGAATTGAAGGTCAACCGTGTTTGGAAAACTCATCAATGTTCAAAACTTTGTATGTAGTTCCCATACTTTATATTGCCTCAAACGAGAAATGGGTAGGGGCATGTCTGCCATTGCGTTGTTAAGTAAACGACGAAATAATAAGTTGTAATTTTATCCTCATATGGCAATATGTAGCAGCGATAAACCTCTGACAATGTGTATTAACTGCTAAATATCTAATTTTACTGTGAATATTTTGTAGTTTCTTCTAATATTATTGTACTGTCTCATATACATACGTAGATAAACCTTCCTCCCTGATGATTAGCTAGGAGGAGTGCAATTTTATGGATTTCCGATGAGTTGGTTACTTGTTTAGTGGTGGTGGTGGTGTACTTATCTAGAAAGAAACGGAAGCGAAGCTTGTGACAGCAAACTCGTGTGTCTACGTGTAGCTCATGTCATCCTGCAGGGTTGACCTTCAAAAGCCTCTCCACAACTCAACCATTCTCTCTCGTTCTCGTGTGATGCTCAACAATTCTCTAGTTGCTGCTGGAGTGATGCCCCTCCTATGCTATTGCTAGGGCTATTGCTATTAAAAAAACCATGAGCGACAAGTGCTCTTGCAATGGCTTAATATTAAAGTATTTGCAAAACAAAAATTGCACCACCTAGCAGCTCGTGCAGTACTGCTTTAATATTTTAATACGCTCTTTTTTAAAATAGACTCTTCTACTCCATCCACTGTCTGGAAGCTTCCTACTTCATTTTTATTTCCAATACACATCATCATCACACAATAAACTGTGGAGGTATGTTTCATTATGGTAGTAATGGTAGTCCGGCATCCGGGCAATTAGTCACTATTGTAAATATCATGTTATGTATGTCTAAATTGACGACTCAGTTGCCATGCTTTAAGACAGATTTCCTCATAGGCAGTGTTACAAAACCAACATTATTACTTTACGAGAGAAAAAAACTCTTCCTTCGCCAATCCCACATAATGAAAGGGAAAAGATGCACTTGGTATAAAAAGTATATATATGAGAACTATGGCTCGTCAGATTGAACGCTGTTAATCAAAACAATCTTGGTAACCTATTTTTACCATGAATGATCTCAATAAAATATATAGGATCTTACTTTCCCTTAAAACTCATCAAAGCATTACAAAAGCTAGTAGCATAACTACGCACAAGGCGTCGATTAAAAAAAAATAAGATTACAAAGGAAGACGATGTTTTACGTAGCTTGTTTTGTAGTTTCTTGTATCGACAGTGATATCAAAAAATAAAAATTTATATTACAATATATTACGGCGATTTCCCCATTTCGTCAGTGGTTGTTTGTCGATTGAGTCTCCAATCGAATATATATTGTTTGGTTGAATCATCATCATCACCATTTGTGTTTTCAAAAAAAATCTCCGATACTTTTCGTAAAAAGGAAACACTTTTAAAAGGCAACATTACTTGGATGTGCATTGATGCTATGCTAAAATCACAAGCGTAGTTCCTTTCTCGACATCTCCGTCACTATAGCAACAGTCTGCTGCTCATGATATACACAGAGTGGTACTTCTCCATAAATGTAGTCTATATTGAGAACGAGACTACAACAATGATGATAAATATAGGATGAAGCTACTGAAACAATGAGAATGTCTACGTAGAATTCCCATGCAGTAAAATCCGTTCTGCATGGATTTTCAAATGAAAGAAAAATTTCATTTTTTTTATCCTGCTGCCTTTTTGCATTCCCCAATAATGTAACGTGAGTTTGGTAGTGGAAAGGTATATTTTTTTGAAGAGTAAAAAATAAAGGTGTAACCAAAATCTCTCTTTTGGAAAATAGCAGCTTTTTATTGCGTTCCTGTCTTATAACAAGACTTACGTAGAAAAGTTAGGAGTTTCAAGATAGTCCATCCTATCAAAAGTATCATGTGTACATGGTATATAAGATGCGTGCAATAAGTTGTAATGCAATGATGCACTTTACTGACTTGCATCTCCCCATTGTGCTCTATATACCATTTTACTTATATAAATGGTCTAAGCCGTGTCTCATCAGAATGCATTTCGAGATCTAATAAAACGTATTTTATCATCTCGTGCAATGCAATGCATTGATGATGGATATGCTATTTTTCAAGGCAACGAAGCAGGTCACCCCATTTTTCGTCTTCTTTCCCTATGACGATCGTACTTTTTTTTTTGGTGGAGTCCAACATTTTCTCACAGTCGACAACAGTAGCCAACGAAACAACTTTTAATAAGTTAATCTCCTTCTTGTTCATCTTCTTCTTAGGAGGAAGAAAAAAGGGATAAGAAGATGAATGTACTTTTTTTTACCAAAAAAAAAAAAAAATCTTCTTCCACATTTTTGATACACTTTGTGACTTCAGCCATACCTATTTTTTTAATAATGCCTTTCGTTACTTTTCTCAAACGAAGCATACTCATTGTAACTTCCATTTTCAAAAGAAGAAGAACCTTAATGCTGGTGGTGACGGTGGCGGTGGGGATGAATATAATAATACTGCTTGTGCACTCAACAACTCACACACGCACGAACTAAAGCTGCCCAATAACTGTTGTACCTTGAAGTCTCAACGAGGCGAGACGACAGTGACTTTACTGACTTCTTTATACGATTATGACGTTTTAAACTTCCTTCCTTTGAAAACACAACCATTATCTTTCAACTTATTTTTTCATTTTTTTTAAATTTTTCTTCATTCAACTGATCATTCTTAGTTGATCAAGTAAGATACACGCTATCCCTATTAATTTTTGTGTACTATTGCAAAATGATAATAGAGTTCTTGCATTAGTATATTTAGAGCTGCACACACCCAGCTTTTTCACAGGGAATTTGAAAATGAAACAAATAGTTTTTTAACTGCTAAGAAGTCTGACACATATAATAAATATTTTTTTTTAATCGGCAAGCAAAATAGTTTATTTTGCAGAAAAAAAAAACAAAAAAAAAGAGTTGTTGTTATGCATATGTACCAAAATAGAAACTTCTCTGAAGAAGATCCATCCATTTATGCATCCCTACACCAAAATAGAACGTGAGCTAATTTAACATGTACACGTTTCTATCAAGAGAATCAACAGGAAAAGGGATATACGCTTACGTAGCATTGTTGAGCTGCCAAGGAAAGTTGTTAGTTGAAGCTACCAACCAACCACTAACCAACCTATTAAAAGAAGAGTATCTCGATGATGACGATGATGATACATCAGCTCATATTGAATTAGGCTTTAATACAGAAAACTATCATTTTACCTATTTCCTTATAGATCAATTTTTTCTAGCAACTTGAGCATTTCAACCAGAACGGAGAGCGAAGGTAGGTAAAAATATTTATCGCTCAGTGTTAGTGAAGAAAGGAGATTTAGCAAACAAAATAGGCAATCCACTGTGAAACACGAAAGAGAAAGAGGAGGATGACAATGCAATTATTACACTATTTGTGTACGTGTTTGTCTTTAGGTAGTTCCCAACATATTTTATTTTCATCCATTTTTCAATTTAAAACAGGGATGAAGGGGCGAATATTAAGTCAGAAATGGGATACTGTACCGACTTCGATGCATGCAGTTTTTTTTTCAATTCAAGATGATCATCATAATCAGTTCAGAAAGTACAAGTAGAAGTGTAATGTTGATCCAATTACGTTAACACAGCTATTTCGGCGCTGTATTCAGAGATTACAATCATTTTTTAAAGACTCTCGTCCTCATCATCATGCTTTGGGACAACTATCGTCGTGCTCTGTTTTCTTTCCGGAGAAACCATCATCATAACAAGATTAAAAGTTGCTACCTTGAACTTCAATTATTTCACAGGCTACCATCCAATGTTTCATACTGCAAGTCACACTTTGAGTAATGAAATCGAGTGACTATCCTTACGCTCAATTAAAATAGCCGTTTCTTAGCCATTTTGATTTTTTCCTCGCGAACCTTTAAATTTTGGCACAATGGATCGTCAGCAGATCATAGCGTAATCAATAATGAAGCTGATCCTTCTTCTCATAAGAAAGCAGAAATTACATGATTTTATATTTACACATGCCCCTACAATAATATCAAATCAAACGTTTGTTATTCCCTGCTAAATAGGTAAAATTAAATAAACTTTACTTTTCTTACTCGTGAGACTATATAAAAAATTAATCTTTTTTAAATCTTAGCTTGCGATTCTAATCTTTCAATTTCCTTTTTCCTTAAATAGATGTACACACGTTGCTGCGAAAGCTTTGCTGCTCCCTGTACGTGTGAGAAGACAGACAGAAAAGTGCAAAGATTAAACAAGCTAAACGCTGGCTTGAGCAATGCATAACATAACACATTTCAGATATATTTAACTGCAGAAGAGCCATATTTTTAGGGATCTTCCTAGCATTACAACAATTACAGACTCACCCACTCATAACGTAATGTTACTCTCTCTTTCATCAGACCTAATTTTGATTTTTTCAAAAAAAATGTGTAAGTACGTAAATTCAAGTATAGGAGTAGAATAATAAATAATCAGATAGCGTACTTTTTTAAACGACTATGGGTATATAACTTTACAACCAGATAACTAACTCTCTTCTTGAATTCCTTCTTAACTAACTTCTCTAAATAATAGTATTTTTTTTCGCTTTGCAATAGATAGGTTTCAAAAATCTCAGATTATTTTCTAGGTCATGTTGAAAGGGAATCTGATCCTTATGCATAAAAAAAATAATCTTATGAGATGATGAGAATAAAACTTTTCTTATGCATCTTCCCAAGTGCATGCAAAGAAAAAAATTACATGGCTCAATGAGTTAATACAAAAAAGGTAGATTAAGTGTATTCACATTTTTTTCAACGTTTGCCAAAAACCGACCGATATAGTAAAAAAATTGTATGTATTCCTCATTTCTTAAAAAAAATGATAACTTTTTCTGTCTTGTTTCTTTTCCTTTACAGAAATATCCTGTGAACAATGTATTGCTTATTTAACACGAGAGAATTACCAACTGTCGGGATGGATGGTTGGATGGATTGAGCGAAGAAAAATAATTGTAGATACATAATATAATGTAGTGATTTTACAAACTTAATATAGACACTATATTACCAGGAGAGACTCACAGCATAGATTGGAGGCGTTAAACACACAAAATGATTTCATTTTTATGAAGTATTATTATCAGAAGGCTCGGCAATGCCAGACTCGTTGAAAGGGAAAAACTTCACACCCTATTTCCTTTTCCTGTCATTAGGAAATCTGTATGAGTATATCAGAGTGACTTGTGAAATGAATGAAGCTTATCCTCTAGTGTTGTTTGGGGTGGTTTTTTGAAATCATTGAAATTTTGTACAAATTTCATAGCCAATGTTGACACTGAAAAGTATTTGCCAAAGTGAAATGTGTACAAGTGAGCCGAGCCAATAATAATCATTGTTTTCGCATGTCGACAAAAATGCTGAGGCAGATTGTTGCATCCGGCCTCTACCTGGTCGCATATAATATATTTTTTCAAAGTATCCATGTACCACACATGCGTAATAACATGCGTAACAAATTAAATGTATTTTATTATGTAGTGTCAAGTTAAAACGCTTGCTTCCCACAAATTCCATTCTAGCAATGAAAATGTAAACCAACTTTCAGATTTGCTCCAGTACTTATCTCTTGTGGACAGGCTAATTGTACAATCCATATCATTCATTGTTACAGTAAACAACCTTCATACCTATCAGTCTAAAATGGGCTGCGTATAAAAGCTACTCTTTCACTTCCCGGAACCGGAAGGGAAGTTGTATTTATAATATGAGCGGATTGACTGAAAAGTAGTATGAACGTATTTGATCCAGTTGTTATTACTTCTGTTGATATGCATCTCCCTCAATGAGATGAGGAAAAGGGTGAGTTTAGATTGGGAGGAAATGAACTTACGGTATCTCTTCATTAGAGACTTTTTGTACGCTTTAGGGTTAATTCCAAGATCCATAGGTTGGCCATCAGAATCATCCGAGTCTTGTGGACTGCTCGAGTCCCTTTCATAACTGTCCCGGTGATCGAAAATGTAGGGTGGAATGCCTGCAGCAGCAGCCGACCTAGCAGCAGCAAGCATTGCGGCTGGAGAGATGGAGTCATAACAGAGAGACGATGAGGAGGACGATTTAGAGGAGCTTGAGGAGAATTGACGATGATGATGTATGGACAAGTCTCTGACTTTGTCATTGCTTGTTCTGTTCCGTTTGGAGTGGCAACTCAAGTCCAGAGCCACTTCCGACTCATCAGCTTCAGATGAGGGATTGTCCATTTCGTCCACATCTGGCTCTTCATCATGATGATGATAGTCCTCTCCTCTCACAATCTTCCTGTTGCTCTGCCCAATGACATAGTCAATGTGATGGAGATTATGGACAAGGCTGTTCAGATGACGCCGTTTTGGATGGATTGGAACTGGCGGAGACTTCATGACTATCTCCCGACAATTAGTACTCAAGTTGGTTGCCGTTTCACCCTGCTCGCTGCTCTTGCTGACTACCGTCGTTGACATATTTGTGTCTGTGGTTGTCGCTGGACTTTTCAACAATCGACTATTATTCCCATTGCCAATAGAATAGCGGGGGGAATGCTGAGACTCATTGTATGGAGATGGACTCCGGGATCTGTCCGAAGAAAGTCCGCTACCCGAGACTGTGACAGTTTTTAAATTTAATGCTAGAACCCCACTTGGACTACTACTCCTCCCACGACCTTCACCATTGACGCTCACCGAGCTAATCTCCATTTTGCTACTGGAGTTAAATGTAAGTACGCTGCTGCTCGTTACAGAGTCCTTCTTTTGGTCTGATGAATAATTTAAGGCTAGATCCATTTCATCCCTAGTTTCTACGACTGTTGTGGTTCCGGTGGTCGTGATTGTACATTCCTCACTCAGAACACCCATTTTATTTCAAGTACATGATCTCACTTCCAGTAAATGTCCCAATGTCAACACTTTCCTCCCATTCATACACTGTTGTTGTATGGAATACAATAAAACAATGACGGCAGTTTCTTACAATAAACTTAAACCTTGAGATCTAGGTAAACTTTAGTTTAAAAAAATACTATTTTATACCCTACTTCAATACTGATTTTAATTCGGAATCATATAGATCGGTTGTGACAAGTCGATGCGATTTGCATGTCATGAGCGTTGATTATACTCCTGCATTGAACACTATGTTTCTGCTTTTGTTACGTTTATTTTTTCTCCCAGGAAACAATATTTCACTTAAATAAATACATAAGAGAATGTGCTAGAGTTGTACACGGGTCACCGAAAATAGACACTAATAGTGAGAGTGTAAAGTAGAGAGCATTACTTCAGTTCCGTCCAGTGCTCATTCACTACCAGAGAAAGCCTGCGCTTTGGAGAGATTCACTATACCCCGTTTTTTTTACACCGCACCGTTTTCCTGTTTTTTTTTACTTTCTTTCACTTTGGACAGCCAACGGAACACGTATCCAAATTACTGATTATGAGCGTAAGCACAAAACGTCAATTAAACAAAATCGTTTCTCTTGAATACTTTTTTGTTAAAAAAAAAATGGATTCACAATTTATTTACATTTTTTTTCACTCAATGCCGATTTCCCTCTGACATATCATAACCGAGAATTATGAAAAATCCTAGAGAATGAACATTAATCCCAGTTTAAGCAGAAAAATAGAATTGACGAGACCTTCTTCCGAAATGTTTGATTGTTTTCTTAATTATGTTTATTTTCGTAATAAAATAAATATCTGTTCCTCATTCACAATTAGCTAGAATCACATAATCGAGTCTATGCACAATGGTTTTTTCTTAATGTTGTATTTCACCTGGCTTAATCTCACTTTCGACTAATTGTCAAATTATTAAAAGGTTTTTTTCCTTCCTTCTTTCCTCCGACACTACACACCGCCCACACAAAAATTGAGTTTCGGTCAAGGGTTTTTTCTCTCCTCACTAAAATCCTCTCCTTAATAAAATGATTGGAGGTAATATGATAAGCATAAGAATGGACCGGATGACACCAACCACACTCACTTCAACCGGACTTGACCGTACTCTTCCAACTGAGAGTGAGTTGAGTCTCACAACTCGGTTTTTCCTTGTTCACTTTGTTCATAGATGCGTGCGTGCCTATGTGTCTGGCTGAAGTTCAGTCAGTCACCAAGTCAAGTGACAGATGAAGAACAAGAAGAAGAAGAGAGAGGAAAGGAAAGAAATTGTAACATACAGAAAAAACAAGAAGAGGGGTTTTTTCCTACTGTTTATTCCTTGTTTCTCCTAAAAATACAAACTTTGTTTTGAACACACGTTTAACAGCGACATGCTTCCAGCCGGATCGGTGAAACACAACTGAGAGCGAAACCACCAAGTGAGTGCACACATTAGCATAGCATTGAAATTGTTGAGGAGCAGCACTATGCCTTCTCTCTACCGTGATCATG
>JAQGAI010001051.1:0-16211 GCA_034696905.1 Lepidocyrtus violaceus | reverse complement strand
TAATATTTGACAAAAATTTGAATGCTAGACTTTCAGGCGCGGGTTAGAACCACGAGTATGTTTTAGGATATATGATATCCAACTATTATATTTTATACAGTGTGAAGAAGGATATAGAATGATCATCATGATGATGATGGTCATAATAATGTTCATTTTTTCTTCGTTTCCATTCTCCTCACCCCATATCCTATTGTTTTAGTTTGGAGCGTGCCACTACACAAGTGAGTAAAACCGGTTGAGCCACTGCGAGCGATTAGATGACTGAAAGGATATATGAGAAGGGAAAATTTCCCTCTTTTCTCTGGCAAATAACGCAACATACCAGGGACGGAACAGTAACTACTAATGCCTGGAGGAAGTCGTTCCAAAATATAAAGGGCTCCAGTCCCCACACAAGCTATATAGAACTTTTAACATAAATACTTTCCCTTTTCCCTAGAAAAAAAAGGGTTCACTCAACGTAATAAGATCCCAACTGGAAAAGGAAGAAGGAACAAGAAAAGGGATTTAAAATGTTTTTTTTTGTAGAAAAAAATAGACGAAAGTGATACGAGAGATGCATATAATTGGAAGCCATGTTTTTTTCCTCATTCATTTCACTCTTGAACATTGTAGACCAAAATATATTTGGTTTTGGTACGGAACTTGCGTCTCTTACATCAGCTTCGTATATGGCTGTAGACAATCCGTTCAGTTGGTCTCTTTTGTCTCATGCTCATTTTCATTAACGTCGTGCCAAGAGTTACTAAAAGGGAGGATGAGATGTGCATACTAAAAAGGGAAAATACATGGAGGATGGAAAATGGAAGAGAAAGGAAAAGAGGGCAAACCAAGAGGAGAAAGTTCTTCTTGTGCTGAATATATCGTATGTACAGAAATGTATATAGGCTTGCAGCTTCCCAAATAAGCTTTCCCTTTCCTCGTGTCATCTACTTTTTTTCTCATTCAGTTTAATAAAATGGAGAGTAGATGGAAGAGAAATATATGGTCTGTTTTTCTATTTATTAGAGAACTGAAAGCAGCGTTATTAAGAGTCTTCCGTCTTTTTTTTTGCTATAGTCAGGCTTCAGCTCAATTGTTTTGCTATATTTTGGATCTGACTGAAGCAATTATAGCTGCCCTTGTCTTCGATATGATGACATGTGGATATTGATAATATAACTTGAAGGTTTAGGCACATCCAGGAAGCGTATTTTTTTTTATCGCAGTTGGCAGATGACTTCAACATCTTTATTTTTATCAGTCAGAAATTGCGAGAACGGTACTAATTTTTCGTTGCTGTTTTCAGAGATGTTGGTTAAAAATACCCTGAGTACTTTTAATGTATTTTAGTGCAATTAGGGAAATAGGAGAAAGTGCGTAGGTTCAGTGGGGTTTAGTTTTCCCGCCTTCAAAAAGAAGAATGGTTTCTGTATTTGTTCCTATAATAGTGTAAGTGTGAATTGCTGGAAAGTAGTGAGAAGATGAGGTTGACTTGTCCTCCTTCATAACTCAGTCGCCGCATAAGAACAAACATAAGAACAAGACTTCCGCCTTGTTTCCTTTTCCATAGTTTCCTCCTTCTCGGCGTCACACCGAGTCAGCGAAAGAGGATGTAACACATTAGAACAAATTTATTCTTGTAGGAAAACGCTTCCATCCATTTCGCTCCCGTTCATACATAGTTTACTTCACTCCTCCGGCTTGCGCTTCCGATAAGACGGGTAAAAAAACAGATTATTTATATGCCTACTTATATCTCTGCGTATGCGAGCTGGCTGGATTCGAGATGCGAAAATACGAGGACAATGTATATTACTCCCTTTCCAAGTTGAAACTGGAGGCCGGGTAGCGTCAAACCTTACAAAAAAAGTGCAGACTCGTGAACGAGGATGAAAGAAGCGAAGAGGAAAATACTCCGTCCATACTTTTTTTTTACTTCTTCCATATCTTCCTATCGCCATTTCCTATCGTCGTCATCCTCATCATCATCCTCATCGTTTCCACGACTTCCATGAGTGAGTGAAGATGAACCAGTTACACGGAATCCGTAGGAAACTCCAAGTGAAATTGAGCCTATTATGTGAGTGAGTAACTGCCAGACTTAATGCCAATTGTATGGAGTATCAGACGACGAAAGAAAAAAGTATATATTTTAGCCACTAGACAATACGCACAGGCTTCTTTCCTCAACTTCCCTCCGAACAATACCAATTTTCTATATTATTTTTTTCCCTTTCTCTGTAATAATTCGACAAAGGAGGTAATCCTGTTGTGACAGTCAGTCACGTGCTTCTCTTCTCTGTTTCCTTTCATTTTCCCCCAATCTCAAATGGTTTTAGACTGCTCTCATAGTCATATTTGTGTAGTCCTAATGCTTCTTATGCATATACAGCACTTTCATATTACAACTTGTTATGCTTTCCCTCACTTTTTCAGCTCAGTTCAGAGACAGAGTAAGTAAATAAGTGGATGCTGAATATTATCAGGGCTAATCCTATTCTTCGGAGAAAATAGAGCGGAATGAGCAAATTTCCTTTTGAAATGACATGGAAACATAGGAAAGTGGAATGGAGAAGGAGTGTCTTCCTGAAAACTTGCAAAATCCTAGTCGAGTTTGACAGAGAAAGAGACAAGGAACATGGGAAATGAACGCTTTACGGTCAATACACTATTACAAAACGGAAAAACAAACGGAAATTATTATAAAAGTTGAAGACAGTGAATAGAGCCCGCTTTCTTGGAAGGAGTCTATAGGCCACTTATCTTATACAAAGTGGAACTACTCATCGTTTTGTTGTCTCCGAATGCTCTTGTTATGTTTTATCTGGAATCAGCTATTGATATGCATATTATACATATGAACATACCCAAATATAGATTTACTGCTGATATCCCTAGCCATGTTGAATATTCTATTGCGACATAGCCAAGATTTTTTTATACCTATTTTTTACTCTTATCTGGAAAGGGATCAAATTGAAAATGAATCCAAGAGTCTAATAATCATAAATTAAAAATACGGGACTAAATGATGAGGCTCCATATCATAATGATTATTTGAAATAAGGGAAAATCTTAACGGGTTTTGGCAGCAGTGAATATCTATTGCGTAGCGAGGGTAAGGAAGGATAATATAGAGAGCCAGGCAAGGAGGAATAGGATCTATACCAAATCCCAAAATTTTAATCTGATTATTGTTCTCATCACTTAAAGAGAATTTATTTAATTATAGAAGTGAAGAGAATCTCGTCCAAGAAAAGGGATTTTTGGCAAGGGCTTGAGCTCATTGTCAGCCCAAGAGTGCACAATGTCTTGTAGAGCTTCCTACATGAAATAACGCAATAAATAGTTCACAATATACCATGCAATAAGCCATTTTCATATTTCTGCCCTTCTCCAAAATTATATTTTACCTTTTTCATAGTAAAGGTTTGGTATGCGCTGATGTTGGTACAATACTAAGAAACGGGTAAGAAGGGAAAAATTGAAATTATCAATTGAATATTACAGCCATATCTTGACAAGAAATTACATGGATAGCGTTTGTCAGCCAAACAAGCAGTGTAATATTCTTTTCCATTAACGTTAGCCATAATGCAACGGATTTTACTGCCACGCCATATCTGTAGCCATCTCTTTAAAAAAGGATATCAGCTTGGGTCCTTTGCCAAAAAATATAAACGAAACTGTATGCATCAGTCCCTGCTCAAGCTCCATTGTCTCCGTTTCCTCCTTTCCCCGAGTTAAAAGAAAGGCTCGTAAATGAAATAGGATACAAAAGGAAGAGTAATGGAACGTGTTTGAACGTCATGTATGGAGCCCTGTCTATAATATTATTATTCCCAGGCCAGGACTAACAAACTTCGTATAAAAATAGGCTTATCTATGCACTCATTTTTTTGGACTTCAGATAAGTCTAGATTTGTAGCCATAGCCATAGACACAGACATATCCTCCAAGGGAGGGTGAGGGACAGAAGGAAAAAAACTGAACAAAATAATGAAATAATACAGAGTGAGAAAAATAAACTTGTGCCATCTGTGTCTCCTTTTTTGGCTGTAGAAGATAAGTACATACATGTTCCGTACCATTATACTAGTAGTGAGTTTTGTAGAAGCCCTATCGATGTCTCCTTTTTTCGACTTTTTCAAAAAAAAAAAGGAAGAACAAAATGGATAAGGAACATTTGCCAATTTTCTGTTTGTCTTTTTTCCTCTTGTAATTGGAAGCGTGCCTTTTCTATTTCTCCTTTATTTTCAAGTACCTTTCATTACGTTGTCCCCAAATAAGAAAAAGGAACTCACTTAGGTAAGTATGTACCTACCTACTTACTTGTATTCGATACCTATAATTTCCACCTTAATGCATTGTATTCAACAAGGCAATGGAATTCTATATATTTTCTTCCCCTTTGTTTTAAGACATGTTCATTCCAGAATATTTTTCGAGAGAGAGAAAGTGCTACCAATTGGGATTATTGTTCAGGTAGGAGGAATATGGCTGATGGTTGTTCGAGTAGGTGTACTTATCCAATTTAAGGGAGGGAAAAAGTCCCCAGAAAGGTTTCACGTTTCTGCGCTCATTTCATTTCATTTGGAACATCGGAGCGTGCTCATTCCAAAAACGCTGTCCCTCAACCCCTCTCATATAATTCTGGAAGCTGATGTGATAGTCTCCAATAATGTAATAATAACAATAATGATACATATTTCCCTTCGACGAAACAGGTTTACATTTGGAATTAAAGAAAGTAAAACTCCAACCCAACATCTTTATCCACTTTAGTTTTCCCATGTCATTGACTACAGTAGTTTCTTAAGTATTGAAGTCCGGGTTGAAGGAACTCACTTCAGCAAGCTACCGATTTTCACTTGACTTCGGCTTACGTTTCCCTTTTTTCATTGTTTGTTTTTTCATGCATGGATTTTGTTTCGATTTCTCATCCGGCTTTTCTCGTTCCCTATGTGGGGGCTTGCAGATGCCCGTAAACTGTAATGGATACTTTAATGGTTGCTGGGATCTTGGAAGGGACAGTGGATTGGGATGTGGTCTTCTTAAGATACATTTTACGATGGAGGATCCACGTCTTCCTCTTCACTCCAAAATGTAATGTTAGCATTATCATTAAAGAAAGCAAACAAACGACAGGGAATGAACGGTGAATAAAAACGGCTGCTAAATTCAGTCCCGGCTTTTATTCCCAGTAAAACAATGTCCAATTTAGGACCATGTGGGAGAGGAAATATCACAAATAACAAGCCATTTGTTTTGGTGGGGGAGACATGTCTTCTTCCCACTCACGATCAGTGAACCTTAGCTATATCGATGCATGGTTAAAGCAATAGAACAGGATCGAATTTATTTTGGGAACAGAATATCAAATGAGGGTTGTTACGTAATAGATAATCAATTATATAGTAGCGACATAACTATCTATATATTTTAATTTTTAAATGGTTACTTTGAATAACTTTAATAGTTTATGAGACTAACAGGAGCGATTCGAAGATTTGACCTGGACCCTCAGAAAACATTTCCTTCAATACAATAATTATATTTCCAGTTTCCAACCTTTCGAATGATTTAAAAGTGCATGGACTTTGAAGTTCTTAAATCCAATTAAAAAGCGAAGAAAAAACATCAGTAGCTCACTGATTTGGCAGTACAGCGCAGCACATCAAAATCAAGCAATCTTTCTTACTTATCCCATTTGAGCAAAAATGTATCCATGAATCAACCTTTAAACAATCCTACCCTACCTATTTAAATCTTGTTATGGGATTACAAATGCGCTCGTCCTTTGAGCAGACTGTCGCATTGGCATCAATGCCACCCCATTCCTTAACGTTAAAATAGACTGGTAACTTCAGTAACAGTTACGTTTTTTTTTTTGGAAACAAAAGTATCCATATTTTCTGGATAGCAAAGGACAAAAGATTACTGGGAAGTAAGAAAGGAAAAAGGAATCCAATTTATTTTGACAGTCTTATCAGTTTAATCTGTTCACGTCCGGACTGCACAGTTGATGAATATATCGGGAAGGGGTCAACAGGATTCCCCCTTCCCTGCGACACGATTCCGAAAGGAGGGATAGTAATAACGGTACTAGGAGGGATAACCTCTTCAATAAAACATGAACCCTTTATAAACTAACTACATTCCAGTTTAATCCTTGACCTCATATTGACTTTTTCAATAGGATGTCCTACTCTAGCATATTTTTTTAGCACTCTTCATAAAATTTTGGCGTTGAGCATTACACATGCATTTATTCAGATTTGGCTATAGGAAGTCCCAAACCGTTCACATTTAAGCGTAGGCTCATCTTGATTGGAATTAATGGGACTAAAATGACACAAGGCAAACTGTTATATGCAGATATAAATCAATATATTTATCGTGACATGGGAATATTTAAAATGGCAAAAAAATAGATTATGCGGATTTGTCCTCGCAAAACAAACACACAACGTTTTACAAACTTATCTGGAGTCAAACATGGAAATGTTTTACTACTAGGCAACATCATGCAGATACCTCTTCATGCAAGCAACACATACATTAATATTTACTGAGGATTAAATGTAAAGCGGGGTATAATTCAACCTTCTCTGCCATCCCCCATGTCATTAGGATCCAAAAAAATACAGGAGGACATTGCAACAAAAACTAATGTTATTTTTCTCTGCGTTGGTTGGCCTTTGCATAAATTATAATATTATGGCAACCTCTCAAATCATACATGAGTGAAAAAAGGAACATAAAAGGAATTATTTGTATGGGCTGGAGTATGGGCTTTCTCCTAAGCGAACGCTCCATCCCGTCACTTCCATTGGACCATCCATCATCCCATAAATGTTCCTGTGACCTGTCAAAACTACCACAACAACAGCTAGACCAAAAGAGAAGAGAAAATCCAGGAACGCTTAAAATGCTCCCTGTTAAAATGCATAAAATGGCTATGTCTATGTCTCTATGCCTAATGTCATGCCACGACCACTTGGTCGCTTTCTCCTTGCTTGCTCCCGTTACTCAGCCTTTGCCCGACGAGAGAGGAAGACGGGAACGAGAGAATTAACAAAATTTTCCAGTTTCACATGGCAAAATGGGGGAAATGAAAGTGAATTGGAATCCAGTCCTTTTCAAGGATATCAACTTAAGCAACTGCATTGCTCCAGAGGAGAGCTAATATACAGCAATAATG
This sequence comes from Lepidocyrtus violaceus, assembly GCA_034696905.1. NCBI lineage: Eukaryota > Metazoa > Arthropoda > Collembola > Entomobryomorpha > Entomobryidae > Lepidocyrtus > Lepidocyrtus violaceus. The sequence continues at coordinate 9,022 of JAQGAI010001051.1, read as the reverse complement.
GTAATAGTAATAATAATAATAATAATAAGCGCTTCTAACATGTTTCTTTTACTTTCTCCACATGCAAATATCAAACCCACTTTCCCTCAACCCCCACAAAAAAAAAAAACAAAAAATTAGGCACATGCCAGGGAATGGGGGAAAAGCAGGAAAAGGGAAGGAGCAATAGGCAAACTATCTGAAAATTTATTATTGTGGAATTGGATTTCCATGGCCGAGGAGGAATAACCGGGAACAGAGGAATAGAACTAGGACTAGGACGACGACACAGCGACAACTCCAAAACTTTCAACTTGAACCTTAAAAGAAATGTGCATTATTGTAATATATACTCTTACATAGGCTTACAGCCATATTATAAGTCCTCCCTTCCCATGCATCCATCGCCATTGCAAAGCTGATGCCATTCTCATGCCGTTTATTACTTCGTATTGGATTTTTAAAACTGAAACTGGCAGAGTTGCTTACTCCAAGTCATGCAGCCATCACGATCATCATCATAGACCATGGAGTACGGCTGGCTGCTGTGTAGTTATATGCTAGCTACACATGGGCAGTGTGTACTTTGTACAGAAAAGCGAGCGACGGAGAGGCGAAGCCGGATGTATGATAATAAAAGGAAGAAAACTGGGCTAAATAATTGATGAGCTTATTTCGTAAGTATCAAGAGCTTTACTGGTGGAGGTGGTGGTGGCGATGGTCGTATTTGTGCGGCTGCTCCTATTTTCCTAGTGTACTGGAATGATTATTACTTTTTATTATTTCGCTTTTTTCATATGGCTGCCTCGGTCTGGAGCAAAATGTTATATATGAGCTTAGTATTACATTATGTTCCTCCATTATTCCATGCAGATATTCTTCCACTTCCTGCTTAAATTCGGCTGGAGTATTGGAGTCAAGTAGGAACCAAATGTGCGTAGTCATGCTCGAACCGCCTCACTAGTTATATGGCAGTAGCTATATAGCTACTTCCAATCAGCTAGTCATTCACTGACTGACATCATGCCATGTCAATCCATTGTTCGGGATGGAGTGTATTGGTTTTTGAGCTTTTCAGCTGGCTGTTGGTGGAATCAGTTTAGAAAGTAAAAGTAAAAATTCCAGCCAAGTCATTACACGGAAGGTGATATGGCGGATGGGAAAGAGGAATCGATTTGTGAGAAATGTAATGAAAGATAAATTAGTTGTCATTTATTATGTTCTTGCATTAGTGAAAAAAATGGTATTTTAGAGCGTCCCATCCAATATACTTTACCTTTTAATTATTTATGCAAAAATTGGAGTTCGATGAAAGGGTAAATGTGTGCACCATAAAGACGGCATTAAAATAGTGATTAGATTGTTTTTTTTAAAGTGACATGGACAACGCAACAGCTTGAATCCACCCAGCCAAACTCCATTTATATTTCCAACGCAACTTAGCAGAAACTTTTCCATTGTCTGTCCATCACGTTTTCGTCAGTGGAGTCCCTTCCCCCCGTCTCATCTAGCTTAATGTGGTAGTGTAAAAAATCCAACAGAGACATCATAACTTGCAACGATCTAACAAAAACTCCCCGAAAGGGAGAGGGAATAACGAGGTAAAAAGGCAAAAGGAAGAAAAAAATATGTTACCTGTTTATTCCCAGCAGGAGGAAAATGAAATAATATGGGACACATGAGATGAGCTTGGAGAAGCAAGGAAGAAGAAAAAGCACTTTCATAGACAGAAATGTTGTGTACGGAGGAAACCAACAAAAGCCTATTTTCTTCTCCACATCCACATTCAACATCCTCCCCACTCTCTTTCACTACTAAGCCTAGCATTGCATACACATTCAAGTAAGATTACAAGCTCATCTTCCTTTTTTTCCACTACTTTCCCCATCTCACTCAAAGTTGGGGACTCTCTTGAAAAACAAACCTTCTGGGAATATGAAAGCAACCTTTGAGAGGGAATACTGAGGGAGGATACAGCATTATGTGTATCCAGCTTAGCCGAACAAAAAAATGGATGTTCGTTCACTCACTCCACTCCATCCGGATCCATGAAAAAAATTGTATTATTTTTGTCTTTTTTCGTTTCTGTTTTTTTCTCTCCTTCTCATCTCGCATTTATACTGTTATACTCCAATCTCATACAGTCACTTATTAATCTACCTAAGTTCCTTCCACATGTTAGTGTAGTGTTCCACCCACTCACATCATCAAATCCATTACGCAAGATAGTAGCATATTTGGATGCTGTCTACCTGCTTTATTGTTGTTTTTATGGGAGGTGGAGGAGCAGCCGTGGTGAGGTAATAACATCATCATACTTTCCCATCTTACTTTCCCTTTTATTTCCGAAAGAGAAAACAGGAAATGGATCAATTCTCCCTGGAAAATAAATAGCATCAAATGTGGGAGTCATGTACTTCTACATGGATAGTGCTACTCGTATGATCATGAACATATCACGGACAGAGAAAAAAAACGCAAACCTGCAAAGGCCCAGTTTCGTGATAAAAAAAAACTATCCATGCTTATACTACCTAAACTTTAACAAGTATAAGACTGCAGAACTATGCCGGGCTATTTTCTATTCAATTAAATATTTTTCGTTGAATTTATTACTCATAAATATAATTTTAATTATTTTGTCAACTTTTACCGTGTATGGTCGATTGAAACCATAAAAAACCAAGGAACAAAATTCTAAAAGCAATGAAACTGTTATACGGTCCCAGCAACACACTCAAGTTATTTCCGAACAGCCTTCAAAATAACTTTTTTGCAGTAAAATCCTAACATCTTCAAAATGCCTTTTGTTTCTCTCCCACCAATTTCTTCATTCCATTACAGTTATTTAGTAATGGTCCACTTCCAGAGCATTTTGAGTCCCTCGGTCGTAGCCATAACATAACCTTCAATAGAGAGTGGACAGCCTATTGGTAAAATGGATAGACATTACTAAAAAAAAGAAACGAAGCAGCTTTTCCACTCGTTTGTTCCTGTCCTTGAGGTCAATGCTTACTGCAACTGTTTTTATTTTTTGTTCAATGGAAAAAAACGACTGGACTGTAGAAATACGTTTGGTGAAAGGGAGGAGTGACTGACCCTTGAGAAAATAACCACAAGTCCAGAAATAAGGAGTTATTACTCTATAGAAAGACACAGACATAATATCTTTTTTAAGAGAGATTTTTTCCGGCATCCGCCCCACAATGTTCGTATATTTGAAGGATTTTTATTTTTATTTTCAGAAAAGAAATAAAAAAAACTCTTGGCTTGTAACTCCCCAGCAGTTATTTCTTGTTAGAAAGATTATGACATGATATGTTGATGTTGGTGATGATGATGATGATACACACACACGCGTCTGTTTACCCAAACTATGTTGGAGTTGGGAGTAAGAAAAATAAACAGGAAATCTACTCTCCAGACTACTAGACTCCTCCATGAGCTGTTCCAAGTTTAGCAGAAAGGAGCAGTGGAGTTGAGTGGGAGTACGCCAAAACAAGTTATTCATTTTTCTGGATCAGCAAGAGAAATTCCGCTTTTAGATGGAATAATGATATTATCTTTACTTTTCTTTCGTGGTAAAAAAAGATACACTTTTGGCGAGATAATCTTATCTTATATCTACCGCTCTCTCAAGATTAGATACTGACTCTGTTCCAGTTGGTTTAACTCAGGATTTTCCCTTTGGTTGAGTCAAAGCATAAGCTTTGCTTTTTAAATATGGATGATGACCAGGGGAAATGACTTGATTCTGGTAGTCAATTTATATCCCTTTGCATTTTAATATTTTTATGTACATTGTCAACCAAAATAATATGATCATGATTAGTCAAAACATATTTGAAGTTCAGTTCAGCTTTCCCTTTCATTAAACCAAAACGTTGTGTACATGTGATACTGAAGGTCAACTCATATAACCCTCCGTAAGAAACTGATTGTTCAGAATGTTTTGTTTCCCTGAACTGAACACAGTTTTCTGTTTTTCTATTTACTCTTGATGTAGTTATTGCCATCTTACAATTTCACTTTTACTTCTCCCGTTTACTTTATTCTATGGTCAAGGTTAAGTAAAAAAAATATTGTGTAATAAGTATTGGAGTACAAAAGGGAGGAAAAACTTTCCCTTCTTTTCTTTCATACTTTTCGTGGGAGCTGTTTTTAATGGAGTTTTATTTGTGTTTGTCCAAGCTTGTACTTTTTCTGTTTGCCCTTCCCCTCCTCCTCTTACTGGGAAATAAAATAGCTATGTTTGGTTTACCTTGTGTGTTCGTTCAACTCAAAAAAAAAGAAAAGACTTTTTTTCTAGGAGGAAGAACTAAGTCTATAATGGATAAAGAGGTACAACATGTTTCTGATTAGAAACTTTTTCTAACGATAGGAGTCATCGTCATCATTGATTCTGATTGAGTAAATAAAAAATGTTGTTTGCGAGAGAGGTAGGTTATTTTTTACTTTTCTTTTGCCTAAAATATTAATCAAAAAGGGTCTAATGTAGGAATTGGAAAGTGGATGTATTTCATCCTTTTTCTATCGTTCTCCTGACTGGACTCAAAAGGTAAATATTTCTAATGCTTGCGAGATGGTAAGTGTTTGACAATGTGAATTATTTGAAGCTTCCAAATAAGAATTATTTTTAGCATTTGGTCTGTTTATGTAGTTTCATTATCAAAGCCTACCAAGTAAACTTAAACTTTTTTCAAAAGGGAAAAAGTGAAAGTAGAATGCATGATTGTTTCTTGGAAGTCAAAAGTGTCTCCCTCGTTATCACTTTTTATGACAGATATCGTCCTCCCTCATATGTTCAAAGTTAGTTTGCTTTTGTTCTGCTAATGTCACTATGACAAAAAATACGATATTTACATTTTTTATGACATTCCATCCATTTCATAACTTTGTTCAAGAAAAGTACACTTCCAAGAAGAAAGTAAAGTTTGGAGAATATTTTCCTTGACATGATGATCAGGACTTTGACATCAGTTATATGTAAGACACTCAATCTTTTTATTATTTTCTCTTGACATTCCGGAATGTATCTTTGAAACACGTGTCATTGGCACGTATAGAATAGCTCATTCCACGATCCGCCAACTAAAGGCAACTGCTTCCTTTGCCACGACCAGAAACTTGAACATTGAACCCGGACAAGTCTCAAGAAAGTTATGTATCCTCCTTTTGCTAAAGCTAAAATATTTACAGGTATTTTTCCTGTCACTATCTTCAACCTGGCGTGGTGTTTTAGTAGCAGCCATGCGACACAAATAATGTATGTTTGGTCTAGCCAATGATTTATTGTTTTCTTTTACAGAAAGACAAAAATCTCAAAATGGGAAAAGGAATATTTTCCATTCGAAAAAAAAGAATGATACCTCGACCTGACATGACTTTTATTTTAGCATTGTATTCAGAATGACATGACATATTCCTAATATCCCGTTTTCGGAGAGTCATAAACTTGGATAATATGTGATGATATGGATTCCCACGTCATATCTCATTTTCATTTCCAGTTTGAATGTTAAGATATGACATGGAGAATCCTATCTGCCATGCCATATGTAAAATTACGTTTTTCATTAGAAACAGCCGCTTTCCTAATTCAGGAAGAGAAAGTCAAAATGGGAATTTTCTCTTGTTCCATTTTAACATTCTTTGAGTGAGCATAATAATATATCTTCCAGTGAGAAATCTTGTTGGGTCGGTACGAATTCCCTTTACTTTTTTTAAACTTAAAATACGATAAGGAACAAAGCCCTTGAATATGCTTCCGGAGAACGGGGACAAGATGGAAGGAGACCATCACTCCAGTCGAGTCTCTTTTCCTTAAATATAATTTTCTTTTTTTTGGATGGAAGAGAAATTTTTGTGCATAAAAAATCCATGTATTTTTCTTCTCCCGTCCCATCCCATATCCTCCTTCCAGTCATAGTTACAATCAGAGCATCCCTCTCCCTTTCCCTCCATCTTATTTTCATTCTCTTATTGTTATTATTGTCATTCAAGATATATAAGCGTAGACTGAGGGAGATATGGTTCCTGACTCCCAGATCCTCTCTCCTTCCATGAGAAGACATTCTTTCTCTGGCGGCAAGAAGCATTTAAGCCTGGGAAAAAAGAATATAAAGGAGTCGACTGGAGAGAAGATACAGAAAAAATGAAAAGATGAAGAAGGAAAAAAAATCTTCGTTCATTCATTCATTCATTCATTCCAAGTTCTTTTTATCTTCTGATTTTTTCTCCTCTTTTCTTCTTCCTCTTTTCTTTTTTTATCATCACAAGCCTGGACCGGCATCTTGCCAAATAAATATCTAGATTAGAGCCACACTCCCATTCTTTTCTTGGAGCTTTCTTGGAGGGAACATTTTTTTGTGACGGTTCCCTGGAAATATATTATAACTATCTTGCTATACATTTTTACAGTCAGATTCATGGTTTGATACGTTGATGTTGTTGGAGAAAATAAAAAATGTTATGTAGTTTTAAGGAACACATAAAAACTTTCAGTTTTTTTATATTCGACTTATTTATTTAAATCGAAAATTTTATTCTGTGTGCAACTCAGAACGTACGTATAGAATATTTGGATGAGCACATCTGATATCCATGTGTATAATGTTTATCTATCTGAGAAATATCGAATATGCATAAATGGCAGTAAGGATACTGAGGAGTATGACAAGCAATGTTAGTAGTACAAAGCTAGCAAGTTTTGTACCGTATCCGTATTTTTTTTAAATGAAACAATCAAAATAAGGTTAATAGTAATATTTTGAGGAACAACGTAACAAAATCCTGGTGAGAATTATAAACAGTGAAATCGTAGGTCACCCAAATACATACGAACGTACATAATCGGTTTGCACCCACCCCAACAAATTGTCCCCCTCTGCTAGACAAAAAACTATCAAAATCGGAACTTCAAGATTACCTTCCACTCCAGCAATAAATTCATATTAGGGCGGATCTCAGAGAAATGGCCAGTTATACTGGAATGCCATCAAGTCCATGACAAAACTGAACATAACATAACTGGTCATTCACATTATGTCCTTCCCAGGTCATTCCGTATGCACCTCAATCTCTTCCTCTAATGTCCACCAGTCTACTCCAACCAACTTTCAAGACGGAACAGAAAAATGCTGTTTCCCAAATAAAAATAAAAACCCTCTCTCCGTTCATGAATGGACAATTCCAAAGTAATATAAGAAAGGGAGACATTCCAAAAAACAAACAGTCTTACTTTTATCGTGCCAACAATGATCCCTCACGTCACTAAATGCATTGCACTCCCACAATAAAATCATCCCCAGCCTTATGCCTTATACTCCATGACGACGCAATTCAACTGAAAAGAAAAAATATTCCATTCCAAATCGTTTCTTCCTCCAGCTTCCTCCCCATAAACCCAACTGAAGCAGTATTCTTCTTCATCTTCCTCCTTTGAATTATATAAAAGATGCAGGTTGCACAATCCACATTTCACATAGATTTATATATGTTTGATTGTGACACGGTGAGGTTTTTACGACACGACGTGTGCACAATATTTTCCCCCTCGTTCTCTTTATTCCTCCCATCCTCCTCCATATATCCTTCTTCTTTTTTTCAACTCAGCTTCTCATCATAAGGAAGTTTGGGAGGTGGACGGATAAAAATGAGAAAATTCACTCTAATAAATAAATGCCCTTTGTTTTTGTTTGCTGTCCTCTTCCCTCCCAGTCTCTCTGTTTTTTGCTGGACAATGACGATCATGGTCATCATCATCACGATCAAGACATAAAGTTGTAGGAGAGAGGGAGCAAGGAAAAACAAGGAAAACATCTTTAAAACGTGAGAGGTCCACAAGGGTCAACATCCAAACACAATACATATTTCCACCCGAGTAGCATCCCATCATTCTTCCTAGAAAGAATTGCCCGGAGCAATCAAGGTAAAAAGCTTTATTATATGGAGGCTCCTTTATACTCGTATCCCCCCAACAGTTTAATATTATAAGTCCATGTTCCATGTCCATCCCTACTACTTTCTCTTTTACTTCCAACTTCTTGTAATGCATACAAAGAGAATGATGATGACGATGACGAGGATGCAAGAGAGGGAAAAAACTCCACTGTCATTCTCCGCTCCCAACCATATTTGTAAGAAGGAGAGAGAGAGAGAGGGAGACTTCATCATTATCTCTCTTCACATGCTCGTAAAGCTAAAAAGTCATGTTCACTTTTAGTACTGCCATTACTACCTCATGCTCACTGCCACTATACCAACCAGGACCATGCACCACCTCCACCAACATATCCTCACTTTCACCTCCACTATATTTACCTTCTTACCCAGCCAGCTATCCAAAAAGGATATAAAAAAACTGAACTGGAGAAGAGGAGCAGGCAATAACCTATAAAAACCAATAAAGCTGAAACAAGATTCATGTCGGCATGGGAGTGCCAGCCACCAACCAGAATAAAATTGTTCAGAATGTTACTCTCCTCCGTTCACTTCCCTCTGTATACACAAGCTTGACATATGTTTAGAAGTTGAAGGAAAAAAGTCGAGTGATATTTTTCTCTCCTCTCCATGGAAAAATGTTACCGAAAAAAATTTCCGCACAAAAAGGGCTTTTAGTATTTCAGGTGCATTCTCGTCTTTTCTCAAGCTAAAAAAATATCCGTCCTCCTTTCTCGTATCCCTGTTTAAAATACTTTTTTATGTTTGGCTTAAACATTGTTATCCATCCAAAGACCTTCTACCATATTATGATTTCCAGCCTGGAAGGAATGAAAAAGTTTCATTTTTAGTGCAAGTGACAAGTCTGATTTTGATTTTTTCTCTTGTCATATTTTTTTGCTTTGTTCCTGATGACGCATAATATCTACTTGATATTCAATAAGATGCCAGTAATCATCTTGAACTTTTTTCCCTTATCGTCACCCGGCGAAAAAAAATATTTCAAGTACCTGATTGAAGTTGATTAGTTTGACTTTTTTACTCCCAAGCCTTCCTCTACCAAAGGGAAAGTAGAAGAGAAAATTATGAAAATCCTTCCCAT
>JAQGAI010001050.1:0-16214 GCA_034696905.1 Lepidocyrtus violaceus | reverse complement strand
CCCAACGTTTCCAGGATGGTTGCTACTGCCACATCCGTTTCCTCCTGTGAGATGGTAGTGCTATCCTTCGGAATCTCTTCCTTAACCACTTCCTCCTCAGGATTGGTGGACTGTGGCGTAGGAGGCTTCCTATCCAACAGCACAATACTTTCAATTGCCTTATCTTGCTCGACTAAGCTATTCAGCTTCTGCTCCTCATCCTCCTTTCTCTTCCATTCAGCATCGATTTCTTTTGTTGGGGAAGGCTCCATGTCTTGTTCGTCAGCGGAGGCACGAATCGCATCCGTAATGGCATCCGTGATTTTAAGTTTTTCATCATCCTCATCATCGTCACTGGAAAACATTCCGCGCATTTCTTTCTCACACTCATCCAAATCCCGATCCGTGGTTGGTTTCAGTACAACAGGTGAAAGTTGTGGCGTTGGTGCTCGAATTTCAATGCCTGGGACATGGTCTCTTTCCATTTTAACAACAACCGGAGGAGAAACGGAAGCCACCTTGACTGTAGTATTGATAACAGGAATAAAGTCATTCTCCGCGATTTTCAAATCTGAGCTAGGAGATGCTGCTGGGGAGTTGAACAACGCGTCATAATCCACACTGTCCTGCTTGGATTTTGAGGAAATCGAGTCTTGCTTGCCAAAGCTGGACTGAGAAGATAATGGAGTTCCTTCGTGAGTTGAACCTCTCTTTGACCGTTTTTCTTTATGATGCTTCTTCTTTTTCTTGTCTGATGACTTCTCCCTCGGCATTGTCGACGGGAGATGTGGAGTGGAATGCGTGCTGCTGGCTTCAGTAGTATGATCATCAATACTAATTGATTCAGTTCTTGTAGAAGACATTGCAAATGGACTCTTTTCTTGATGGTGACGGGATGACTTTGAGGACTTCTTTACAGTAGCCGCTTCCTCACAACTACTTGGAGTAGTCATTACTACTGTCGGAGTCTTTGGTCTTTCATGGTCAGAATCTCTAGTGATATCATCCGAATCAGAACTTGATGTCATCGGTCCAAACAGTTCCTCCATGGTGGCAGTTCCACCAGCAGCATCCCTTTTGTCGGAACCTTGGCCAGCGTGATCACCACTGGCATCCGCAGAAATATAGTATTGTTTGCGAGATTTCAAGCTAGAGCTCTTATGCACACGGTGCTTCTTTTTACTCTTATTTTCCTTGTCACGATCACGAGACTTACTGGATTTTGTTGAATCCCTCTCCTTACCATCTTTACTTTTCTTATCTTTGTGATTGCTGGTTGAGGTTGCAGACGGCTCCTCATTGTCCGACGAGTCGGTAGAGTCGAACAGCGGCTGCTTTCTATTTTTCTGTTTGCTTGATTTTTCCTTGCTTTTGGATCTATGGGAGGTGGAAGAAGAATGGGTCAAGGATGAGGTGGGCGTCTTGTGAATACTGTTACTTTGTAGCTGATGTGGGGCACGCTCTCCCATTTCACTGCTGTCGGAATCAGAGTATATTGTCTGTTGTGCACTATACTTTGACTGATGGTTAGGGATTTGGTCACTGAAACTAACAAAAGTTTTGGATTTGGATGATAAGGATGAGGATGTTGACATCTTCTTTCTCTCCGAGGTATTTTCCCCTTCGGAATGGCTTTCATCGGAGGATTTTGTACTCCCTGAAAAGGACATGTTGTTGCTTGATCCTAGAGAATTTATTTGATGTCGACTCAGACTACTGCTACTTGTCTTCTTCTTTTTCTGTTCCGGTGGATGGGAAGAACTTGCAGGAGAGTCATCGTCAGAGTGAGAAAATAGAGTTGATGAGGAGTAAATGCTTGGTCTGCTCGGGGATTTGTTGGAGCGTTTTGATTTCTTTCTATCCTTATCATCATCTTTACGGCTGGACTTGTTCTTCATTTTTCGTTTCGACTTGGATTTCATACTGCTTGTACTTGATTTTGTTCGATCATCGTCTTCAGAAGAATGTCCCTTAATTGACTCGGACTGGCGTTGTTCGAGGTGTTTCTTCCGAAGTTCGGAGTCATCTTCAAAGTCATTCATGGTTATGTGTTCATGATCATGGTGGTGAGAGCCTTCATCTGAGGAGGAATTTGACATTGATTTTCGCTCTTCCACAGAAGTGGAACGCTTCTTTTCCTCCCTCTTCGCCCTTGATTGCTTGAGTTGTTTAAAACTATCCGCCACCTTATCGAGCTTTTTCCTTTGCTCTTCCTCTTGTTGCTTCTGTTGAGCAGTGATGTTCTTGCATGCCCGATTCGAACGTTTCACTTTGTCGTACATAGATACATAATAGTCACTATAGTCGATAACAACGTCAAAGATGGAGTGGTGCTTTTTCTCCTCTTCTTCATCATCTAAAAATAGTGTTTCAATATACCAAATTTGATTAGGGTGAAAAACCAACTCAAAAATACCTACTAAATTATTTTTGTCTATTAAATTAAATTATAACAGCTTACCTGTGCCAGACGAGCCGCTGTCCTCAATGACCCTTCTTCGCTTTTTAGATTCCTTATTCCTTCTACTCTTCGATCTATCAGAATCTCCTCCACCAACACCGGAGTCCCCACCGCCAGATTTATGACGATCACGTTTGCTTTCAGAGTCTTTCTTTTCAGAACGTTCTATTTTCATTCCTTCCGGTGTGAGTCCCAACATCGATGATGAGTGATTATGACCATCATTGTCCTCGTCAGAATCCAACGAGCTAAGCGTTCTATCTTGTTTTGGCCTCTCTCTTTCCTTTCTGGAGGATGACGAAGAAGATTGTTTAATTTTACCAGAAGAGGATGAGGAGCCGAGCTCCTTAGATTTGCTGGTACTACTGGAGCTACTGTGACTAGTATGACTGTGATGCTTGGACATGGACTTTGATGAAGAGGAAGAAGTATTCTCTTTCCCAGAACTTTTCTCTTTATCCTTTTCCTTCCGATGAGGATCTTTCGGCGGATTGGAATCTTGCTTGTGAGTGGAACTACTTGAGGAATGACCTTCCATCGAGCTTCGTGATGACTTTTGTAGCTGATGGTGACCATGATGTTTGAATGAGGATGAGCTACTACTAGAGGACTTTGACTTATGATGGTCCCTCTCTTTTCCATCCGATTTTTCTTTTCTCGCCTCAGATCCTTGAGGTTGGACCGGGAGAGCTGAACTCTGATCCTTTGTTCCACTACTTGAAACACCACTGACACTACTACTTCCACCACTAATTTTCTCGGGTTTAAATGAAGACTCTTTGGAAGACACTTTCTCCTTTGTTGACACGCCTGAGTCTTTCGTGCTTTCTCTGGCGTCTTTACTTTCACTCCCTTTGGACCGGTGATGATGGTGAGCAGGTGCGTCCTGCTGGCCCGCGTCTTTCTCAACTTTGACTTTCTTGCGATCTAATAAACAATAAAAATCATAATTTAAAATATTACCAAAGTTGGAGAAGTTTTACTTCCCATTAAATACGTAAATTATTATTTAAATTCAAATTTACCTTGGTCATTTTCTTGTGAGCTCAATCGACGCTTTGTCTTCCCACTGTCTTTATTATCTTTGTCACGTTTGTGTGAATGAGAATCCTTAGAAATATTCGCAAACGACCGATCCCCACTATTTTCCCTGTGCTCCTTCTCTTTGTCTCTTTTCTCCTTCTTGTGATGACTGCTCCCAACACTACTATGGTGAGAATCTTCATTTTTATTTCCAGCTTCAGCTGAATTCGACGAGCTACTACTTTTGGACTCTTTCCTTTCTTTCCGTTCCTCCTTATCCTTACTACTAGATGACTTGGAGGAGGAGGTAGAGCTTCCCTGATTGGAATGAGATTCACATTTTAAACTGGAAGAACCTGATTGATGTTGATGTCCGTGGTTGCTACTGCCACCACCACCAGCACCGGAAGATACAGGGGTGGAAGTGCCACTCGACCTTCGTTTCTTATCTTTGTCTTTCTTGGAACTATCTTTGGACGTATTTATCATCTCATTGCGAGAAGTTAGGAGGGGAGTTTGCACACTAGCCACAACTGCCACCGTGGTTTCTTGGTGGACTGGCTGCACTTTCGAACTGATCTCATCTTTCAGTGAGCTAAACTCATTTTTCTTACTTGACTGACCATGAGAAGAGGGATTTAAGGATTTCTCTCTGCTACTATTACTACTACTATTGCTCGATAACACATCCTTTGTTTGTACTTTCTCTTTTATGTTATGTTGCTGAGGATGAGCAACCGCATCCGTGGAACCCCGTTTGGCATTTGAAGGTCCACTAATGTTCCCAAACTTTTCCGGTCGGGTCACTTCACTTTTTTCGCTTAACTCCTCAGGCTTATCAACACTACCAGTGAGTTGTAACGATTGTTTACTGCTGCCAATGGAATCTGTAGAGACAGAGGAGCTACCTGAACTGGAGGCAGTGTCAACACTAATCCTTCTCGGAGTCAAAGGGCGAGCACTATCCGTTGAGCCAAACGACTCTGTTGAATAACTGCTGGATGCACTAGTGCTCGAAAAACTAGCCGGAAATCCGGGAGTGCTAACTCCGGGAGAGCTTTTCCTTGACTCCACACTTAGAGATCTTTCAACAGAACGTGGAAAGTTATTACTTAGCACTGGGTTAGGAGAAGATGCACTCGAGCTCCCAGGTGTAAATGGATGAGTAACTGAGGAAGTGGGTGTTGTTAAAGTGTTTGGAATTGTTAGCGGATGCACAGGTGGTACCTTTTTGGTACTTACAGGGTTCGTCAGCTCCGTTTTATTAGTCTTTGGAGTAGTCGCTAAAACGGAGGCGAGGTCGTTGGATACCTTTGCAATGGGAAAGGGAGAGGATGGCGTTGATTGAAACGAGCCAAAGCTCTTTGTACTAGCTGAGGGAATTGCTGGAGAGGTAGGAGTTCCAGCTACGGATAGTCCCATAGGTGTAGTAGGACCTGATGCACTGCCAAACGACTTGGTAGCAGGTTGCCCCAAAGACAATGACGAAGAAGAAGAGGTGGAGGATAACGACAGGGATCGGTTCAATTGTGGGGCAACATTAGCGTTGAGATCTTTAACCTTTTCGGAGATACTCTTCCCAACAATGGCACTGGAAAGACTTGGTGAAGAGTAGCCAGGTGAGGTGGCGCACAGCGGAACAGTAGATAGTTTTGTGGAGGCAGATGATAACGTGGTGCCATTGCTCGCAATCGGGGACACACTGCTGATCGGAATCGGAGAAGACAATGGAGGTACACAATTGCTATTCACAGCTAAGGGAGATGTTTGAGATAAAAACGGTGTAGAGGGATTGGACGAACAGGAAGTAGTTCTCGACAAAGTTGGCAATTTCCAATTGGTGGAAGTCGTTATGATAGTGGTAGGTTTTGTCTCATACTTCTCATTAAAGTTCACAAGCCTTTCACAATCTTCATCAAAAATACTTTTCCTTGCTAGCACAGTTCTTCCAATGTCAGAGGTCCCTGAGAAATTCGGAATGGTTTCTTTGATTTTATCAATGAGGGAATCACTACTACTCCCACTTCCCGAATTAGTGTCTGGTTGATTGGTTGGTGCGTGCAGAGGGGAATGTGACACAGGTGGGGTATGTTTCAGGATCTTTCGATTGCCATCCCAAGTGTCATACCTTTCGCAAAGATTCTTTACCCTTTGCTCCAATGAATCCGCGGTTGGGGAATGTCTAGGAGATAGTCCACCCTCTGAATCAGAGGAAAATCCAGCTCCACTCGCAAATTCATCCTTTTCAGCAACTTCACATTTTACTTGCACACTTGACACTCGTTGATCCACATTGTGGACGTCGCTTGACACAGTACCGTTACTTAAGTCATCAGAACTTTCGCTTTTTACTGCGACCTCTCCGGCAACACAAACGTTGGAAGTAGTGTTTAAATTTTCGAAACTATTTGTACTTGATTTGGAATATGCTGGAGTCTCCGAAGACTCAGTATTAGGGGAAAAAATACTGGTATCGTTTGTCGACGATAACATCACAGACGAACTCGCCACGCTTGACGGAGAGATGATAGGGCTTACCACTAACTTTTTCACAGGATGACTAACCCCGCTTCCTCCACCATCATTGGACTTCAAATCTTTTGCAGGAACCGTGCTCTGTGATTTCACAGATTTGTGTTTTGAACTTTCATGAAGGCTTGCTGATTCAGATTTGTTTGATGACTTATTTGCTGCTGGTGTGGAGGCTGATTTTTGACTTAGTGCAGCTGCATCAAAACCTTCCGGATTTTCATCGCAAAGAGGAGTTCCTGGTCTATCATCAGCATCATCGTTTCCTTGAGAGTTACCTAATGTAACTGTCTTGCCATCTCCAGCTTTCTTTTCCAGATGTGATGATGGGGCTTTTTCAGGCTCCTGATTAGAATGAGCGTGGCATTCTGGAGACGAATTTAGGTGGTTACCGGAGTCTGCTGATGTTCTACGGATTTTGCTGTCAAGCAATCTCTTTTGGGAATCTAATAAAAGAACAATTGTTTTAATTAATTAATGCCTTTTAAATCTTCTGCTTCTATGTCTAAAAATGACTGGATAGAAATAGAATGCGCACCTGTCGCCACAGCGTCATTTAAGTATCTAGCCACGGAGTCCGTTCCGATCCCTACCCCAGGGTCCGCGGAAGTTGTAACAACTTCTGTTTTTGGTTCAGGTGAGGTACTTGATACGCCATCCACGGTGGTAGTTGTCAAACCACTTGAAACGTTTTCAGACGAACTTTTCCGATGCTTGACCGCTATATGATTTAAAAACACAGATTAATGTTGATGTCCCATTAAAGTAAAACACTGATAAAAAAGCAATTGTAGTCAAACATTACCTGGTTCAAAACTGCCGACTTTTTCATCCCCACTTGTGCTAGATCCTGTGAAGTTACTATGAACATCTGTGTCCGAATTTTCTACTGCTATGATATCTGATGATGAAGTGACTATGGCCGAGTCCGTTTCATGACAGTTGAGATCAATTTTAACACTACCACTATTGGAAAACTTTTCTGTCCTCTCCTTTCCATTGGACTTTGCACAAACCATTGTACTGCACTGACCTTCCAAGCGCCTGTACCCATGAAGTTCCAGAGTGCTATTTAAGGTTTCGTGGGATTCTCTGCTGGCATTAAGTATTCTGGCAGCATTCACAGTTGAGGGTGGACTGGACTCTCTTATCGACTTCAACGTTGTCATTGGCTTGGAATCACCATCCAGATCATTCCTGCAAAATATTTGAAAGTAAGAAGTTATTTAATGAAGTCTTGGAAGCTACAAAACTTAATTTTATATTCGCATGTAATTCAAAGTATATAAAATTAAGTTACCGGAACGCATGATAACCCGACTTCAGGCTATCGTCATCCCCAAGATATTCTCCAAGACGGCTTCTGGCTTTACGCACCGAACCCTCTTTGAACGTTCCAGCAATTACGGCTGTCATTGGGTTGGAACAGGGGGAGGAAGAACCGCATATTATTAAAGATGCATTCCCAAGCCCAAGATCGAGCCTCTCTTGGAACCTTCTAATGACTTCTTGCGATGCGAAGTCAATATCCAACTTCTTCCCCTTAATTGCCCAATTGCCAAGTTCTCGTATGGCAGTCTCCGCGGATGAGATCTGTGTAAAATTCAATTCAGTTATAATATGTACATTTTGTCGAAGTTTCCTTCTTTATGAACAATAAACTGACTTTATTGTAAAACACCATAAAAGTTCTTTAACTTACCTCTTCATACTGAACTAGAGCCAAAAACCGTTCTGCGTCCATATCCACCCTTTTAATAGCACCATATTGACAACAATGACTGGTCACTTGCTTTTCAGTAACGCCAGCTGTTCCATCCAGAAGTAACGCGTTGGTTGGAGGATTTCGGAAAAATGAGATGCGTGCTTCTCTTGATTTAAAAACATGACGACCCCATTTTGCCCTAAAATCGATTGATAAGCAATAGCAAAAACGATTGAAGTGAAGATTAGTGATATAAAGTTATGGATGAATGTAACTGTACCAAGTATTCGGATTAATTACCTGATTGCACTCGCAATGTCCAGGAATTCACATACGGCATGAGTACTACTTCCCTGCTTTCTAATGTCAATGTTCTGTAACAAAAACGAAAAGCAAATTAATGAGTTACTCCACTCCATACTCTATATCCCACTGTTTTCTCATTTTCTAAGAAAAATTTCGTCCACTTACCACAATATCACCATACTGATCAAACACTGACTTTAACTCAGCAACAGTAACTGACGAATCCAGACTTGTAAGGAAAACTGACCGGGTTGGAAAACTTGACTCCTCCTCTCCAGGACCCCTAAAAAATTTAAACAAAAAAAACACTCGTTAATTTTGTTATGTTCTTCAAAATTTCCTAAAACTTTGATCAGACATAAAGGCATGTCAAAGAAACTTTGCTTTTCAGAAACAACTGCACAATACATACTCATATAACAATAATAACAAAGCATTTTATATAGGCATACAGTAAATAATAAAATGAAAAATACAAAAAGCTACGTCAGATAGTATTGTAAAGCACCACGGTACAGTATACACAGTTTATAAATAACATATATTGATTTACTCAGAGTATTTATGTGTCTCGTTACTAAATTAAAGTTACAACAACAATAAATTATTTTATTCAACAAGATAAAATATCAATATGAGATGAAAGATGGAGAGACGTTATTGTGACGTGGCTGAGAGACACGACACCATGCATAATGTCTGCCAACAAGAAGCGTGAAATACTTCACAGTTTTATCAAATAATAGATCAATGTTAAATCATTTCAAACAGAAGGAAAGAATTATCGTATTACATCGTCACTGCTTCATCGCTTATACATGTCCTTCTCACAATTTTGTCGTTAGACAAATTTATAGATTTCGTCCATCCCTTACTTTTAACAATTTTCCGTAAGAATAGTGAGCAGCAAAGGAATAAAATTCTAATCAATAGATGGTACTCAACATATTATGTAATAGATATCATTTCGAAAACAAATAAACTGAAATGTTTTTACTTTGTAGATGACAGGTTAGCGCAAGCACAATCCGCCACTTTTACTACGTTTATGTGATTTATATGTAATTATTGAGTGGTTATTTGAATAGTTCCATTAAGTAATAAATGCAACAGTTAAAATATCACCGTTTTGACTGACTTAACACTTTCAGACCTTAGTCAATTTTCTGTATTGTTTACTAGTTCTATGCATATTGCTGCTAAAATGATTTGAAAGGTAGGTGGTAATAAAATTCATATAAAACGTCAATCCATTCATTCGATTCATATCCCAATATCCATTCCTCATAACGTGGCATTCATATTCTTATACTTCTCCCTAAAAAACCTTGTCAATGTCCATACAATAATAACATGCTTTCTCCATTTATAATTTTACGAGACAAAGTGTTTTTTTTAGCTTCTTGACAGAAAATACACAGTCCAATCTTAAATCATCCAGAGCAAATCTAAATAAAAACTACTTTGAGTTCTGTACTCCATTCATTATCAAATCAACGTGTCATCTTACAGCATAAAACGTCCACGGAAAGGACAAGACGGTGGTGCACAGCCAATTCACGTATACAGTAATTGGACATGATATTCTTTCAAGTAGATGTTTTCCTCTACAACAGTAAGGACGGGTGTTATTCATGCAATTATAAATATGATTGACAGCAACTTGTGAGCCTAGTGCTAATGCATAGTGAAAATGATAATTATAAAATAACAATATGAAACTATTTTAAAAATTAAGATTATTTAACTAATAATTAGGATGAGCGACTAAAAATAATTAATAGATAAAATATTGACGGAAAAAGACAAACGTTAGACCACGCTAAATTTATAGAGAAAGAAATCTATCTATGCATAATATACAAACCTGCTTTCTTCATCGGTGCCACCAACAGACTCCTCACTTTTCCCAGTGTAGTAGAGTGTCACTTGGATTTTGCAACCGAAAAACTGCTTGTCTTGTGATGACTGTACAGCTTTTGCCGCATATTCTTGAGATTTAAAGCAGACTATAGCGTATCTCGAATCACCGTTTCCTATAATTCGCACCCAAGCAACTTTCCCATGTGTTTTATACGCATGATATAGCCCATCCTTCAACGAGGTGTCACTTGACCTAACGGGAAGATTTTTGATTTTGATGGCAGCATGCAGCTCAGCAGTATTTGGAGGTCTTCTATGGTGCTGATGATGGTGATGGCTTGTTGTGCTAGTACCCCGACTAAAATTGTACAAAAAATTTACATTCTTTGGTGAAGACACAAAAACTATATTTCCATTTTGGAAAAAGAGATATTGTTTTAAAAAATCTATCCTGCCTTTAGCACATCAACAAAACGCAATTTAGTCTACCAGAAACGACAGCATTTTAAAAAAAATTAAGCGGATAAGCTGACATTACGAAAATTTTCTGCCACTACACAACTCATTTATAGCAAAATGGAAAAACAAAGAAAAAACGACAAAAAAAACAGTATGATGTGGTCATTAAAAAAATTCTCATCGTATAAAAACTAACTGCATATAGTATCACTCCAAACCAAAAAATCCTTAGTGCATATTTGCGAAAACATAATAAAAATTATTTTAAGGGGTCATTCTCAGTCCCACCATCGAGACAAACAAAACAGAATTTTCTCTCTTCCAACAGGATATAAAGTTTACTGCTGAATCACAAGCACAATCTATCTATAAAAGCTTTCTACAGATAACCCACCCATACATAAATACATTTGCTCACATGTGCAGTGCAGTTAAAAATATTAGAAAAGCACATTGCAAAAAAAAATTGCACATATATTTATATTTACTCTTGTTAACCAACAAGCAGAAATAAAAGGCTCCTTCCCCCATGTGCAGACATATAGACACATTAGACAATTCAAGCAAACAACAAGCAAGCGCTTGAAACAGTCCTTCAACTCTTCAACAGAACAGAGATAGATATCATATAACCAAATTGAAAACCCAATTTGAGAGCATTTTTTATTCTTCTACGAAAATTGTATTTGTGGCAGTGCAGTATAATGCCTTATTAAGTGACTCACATAAAATTCATTGCAAAAAAAGCTTCATGATGGCTGCAGTTAGACAAGCAATAAAAGCTTATAAACAATCAGTAATATACTGCCAATATAAAAATATTATATCGCATCTTCTCATAACATAATCAGTGGAAAGAACATATCAAACATGCACACACATCCAAACAAAAAGTTTTTGGGCTCCCACTACTCATGTCGTAAGTGAAGTCTATTATGATAATGCCTTGATGCTGTATAGAGATTCCTAGAGGTTATAGCTGTTAATGTGCACTATGATATAGAATATTCATTCATAGTAATATAATATGGCTACAGGTAGTATATACGATGTATATATTTGCACTGTTGTAAATAAATAAATAAAATGGCACGTTTAACTGTGCGAAGGCAAACAGTTAATTTTCCTGAGCTCAGCCTTCACAGCAAATCTAGAGAACAATGAGACCTCAGCAAGTCAGTTAAAGTAGACATGTGTGTGTGAGTTTACTGCATTGAGCGAAGGACTGCGAAGCAAAAACCTCATTGCATAAATCACGAGTTCAATAACCTCTTCGCAATAATAAAAACAGTACACACTCACAACCCAAGTAAAATACTTTGCCTCTTTGCTTTTAACGCTCCTTCAGCACACCTTTTTCGCTAATAAAGTGAAAGTAGAGCTATGCACGTAAACTGTGTAGTCGAGATATTATGATTAGAGCGATATATGAGATGATGATGATGTTGAGTCCAATTCCAACAGTCTACATAAGACTAAATAACAACAAAATGCGAAAAAATTAGGTATACTGTGTGCCTTCCATCTTTTTTGGCATCTTCAACGCTTTCTGTTCTCTAATCTAGTTAGCAGATAACTCCATATCGTCATCATATATACGGAAAAAATATATATGAACACCTACAACTAATAATATGAGATGCATAAAATGACGAAGACAAAAATAAATGCGTTTGCCTGCTTTTTTGTTAAATATGTACAGAATTCTGAAACATAAGATGGGCTATGGAAGAAAACATAAACTTATTTACAACAATTTATAAACAATATTGCCCCTACTTCTACTTCGGTCAGTATGAAAATCTATGAACAACAAATAATTAGCATGGTTAGTGAAATAACCAATACCTTCATGGGTGACATTTTCTCCCACTTAAACTTCAAAATCGAAGTAATCTCCCCTCCCAATTCGTATAGTTCATTTTAGTAACGAGAAGATGCGTAGTCACAAAAATCATCAAACTGACTAAACGAAGGGTACTTTTTGACCAGACAAAATTTATCAAGCTATGAATCGATAGTTTGAAAGATGCGTCTACGTTTAGTTAAGCAGAGGTTTAACTGTTGATAAGCAAGTTAGTACAAGCAAGCATGAACACAAAATGAAAGCGAGCCAGCGAGCACGCAGCATACCTTGGAGAATATGATTTGGAAGAGGAAGGTGAGTGTGATGGTGAATGGGGTGGTAGAGTTGCAGCTTTCCGATGAGGTGAAGGTGAGGAGGACGTTGAGGAAGACGGACTCGCTGCAACTGGAGATCTCGAACTGTGACGTGTACGGGAGTCCGTAGGCCGATTTCGTGAACGACGATACCTACACAGGACAGTACAATTTGTGTTTGTGGAAGCGTTTAAGTATATTTCTTGATCATCATCAACATTTTCGTGATTTTAGGTGACTATCGATAAGACTCCTATAACTAAAGACTTGGTCAACATTCATTATAAAAAGATTTTTTGACCAGTAAAAAAAACTTTTTTTCTGACAACTTGCGGAGAGGGTATATTTGGGCATAATAACTGAAACGATCCCAATCAGTAAACAACACCACACCGTAATTAAATTAACAATAATAATATAACACGGAAACTGTCACAAAAACAGAAAGGGCTTGTCCCATTGAAACAGGGGGATTCAGGACACAGCGTCACAAACGACGAAGACAAACATAAATACATTAATTTAAAATTGAGGTGGTAAATTCCATTCATAACTTTAAAATAAATAACGCATTCCTATTACCCAACGCGAAGACTGAAAAATTTATATTATTATGTATTATTTAGATAAATAAATTTAATTTGGATAAGTTTTCACCGCATGCCTTAACTCCCACTAGTACCGTTGCGCATACAAAATACTATCAGACCACTGCTTTTTCATGTAAAATGCCAAAAACGTAGATGCCCCTCAGCATGTTTTTTTCTGTTGCAGTTAAATTTGTTTTGGAATTAGTCTAATTACCGTTGACGTGAGTAGGAATTATTTTGATGAAACCGAACAGCCCCACTTCCCCCTCTGGAAAAGTGGTTGGTTGAACTGTGATGAGGCGGAGATCTGGAACGGCCTGAGCTTACACTTGTAGAAACACTGGAACGAGATCCGGAACGCGAGCGTGAGCCAGCAGTACTCCCACGATCTGAACTTCCTGACTCACTTACCGATCTATTTCAAATCAATATACACACCGCATCTTAGTATTTTATGGAAGCAACTTTCCCCTTTTTCGTTGACATGAACTCCTACATAAAAAATAAATAAATTCTTCTCGAAGATTGACACAAAAGTGAATGATGTTTTACCTAGACTTATGTCTTTTACTCGGTACATGACGAGAGGACACCGTACTTGCAGGGGAGTCGGGACGACGGGGTGGTTTTGTTACTTCACTGGTTACCGGAGGGTGAGTACTTTGTGGAGGACCTGCTGTCCTTTCATCTGCCTGTGAATGCGGAGGTGGTGCGACGCGACTACTTTCATTAGAATAACCCCAATAACCCCTTCGATCCACATTATTGTGAAACGAATGCCTGTTGTAGTTATTGTGGCGATCTCTACGGCCACGATAGTGTCCATCCCCTCTACCGCGACTAAAGGCTTTCGGTTGATCATAAAAATGACTAGATGAATCTTCCGATTGCCTATGGGAAAAGTTAACCTTATTTTAGAAAAACATGACCTAATACTTTCTTTCGTTAGTTGATCTAACCTTTCTCCGTGATTTGGATTTTTTAGAGAAATCTGTACAGAACTACTATTAATTAATGGCTGACTATTGTTATTCTTACCCGTGTTGCAGGGGGAAGCGTTGCTGGCGGTACATGGAAGGGCCCGGAATGGAGTTATTATGAATCCCAGGGCTTTGATTAGGACCAACATTGTTGCTGGTACTCCCTTGTCCAATCACTACGGGAATATCAGAAGGGGCTTCAGTGGTGGGGTGTGGATCCATTGGCGGGTGGCATCTTGGAGCGCCAGATCCAGGTTCGTGGTAGTTAATATCCAATGGCTGTCCAGCCATTGAATGTACTGCTCTAAATGCTTTCGCAGCGGAACGGATATCGATAAATGCGACGGTGGCACTCTTCCCACTTCGCACTCCTCCATTACCACCGGATAAACTACCTCCAGCGGATGCCGACGTATCCTCTGACAATAATTTGACGCTCTGGACTCGTCCATGTCTGCAAAAAAAGGGAGAGGTTATGTGGTCAACTACACTATCATTTAAATGCACTTCATCTTTATATCAATTGGGATCCATTTTAAACACGCAACAACCGTAAATAGGTAAGTATTCTGTATTCTACTTTCTCTCTGGAAAGATAAAAAGTGGAGATGTGACAATTCCTCATTTTGCAAAATAGTTAGTATATTTATGCATATTTTCACTCACGGTTTTGCAAATTCGAAGTACAAACTCTTGTTACTCATCTTATAGAATGAACACCCGCGGCCTTTGGCGGGGTGAATCCTAAATCGTTCGTTAAATAACTATACTTTGATACAAACATACACTTCAAATTCATTTCGTTGAAAGTTGGAGATAAAATATTGCACAATAACACAAAATACTCTGTTGAAGAAGCATGAAGACTGGCAACCGAATGAGTTATTCTCTCATTACTTTCTCATATTATTATTAAAAAAAATCCAGAGGAAAACTGAACAACCACAGAACGCCTTCAACCAAACTTCGGCCTTTCAATATCCTCATTTCCAAGAATACTACGCATATGCAAAGGAAAGGCAAAATGTGTGATCAGTTTTAATAGCTGCAGCCTATAATTATCTCACTTCTACTTCCTTTCACATATCACCCACAAGAACCTCATCAACCGATATGAGAAAAAACAGTTCATGATGTAACAAATAACAGCATACACAAAATTAATTCTTGTAAAATAAAAATTCATTGCATTCCTTTCCAGAAATAAAAAAACTAGTTACCGCATATTCACAACTCAACTACAATGGTTACAGCAAAACTTATGTCCAACACTTTAGGTTACTTCACCTGAACTGAACTATATATACAAAGGAAAATGAAAGCATTTTCCAGCTTTTTCCCTTATCATCATCACACATAAAATAAGTAACTTGTAGTGACTACTGGCTCCATTATTCCAAAAAGTGAAACGAAGAGGATGACGATGACGCTTCTAAAGTTCCATCATATTGATATGATTATGGAACCGTTTGCGTACGTTGTTGTATTTTTTGATTATCCAGATCCAATATTTTTATCAAACTCTGATCGCCTCTGATTTTGGCTCCGTTTTTCTAGCGACATGTGTACTTGGTTATACACAAACCGAAACTGCGTTTGCAACGAAACCTCATACATTTTCCACAAATTCGCATATTTTTTCCACACAATTATTTACTCAGATCGGTCACAGTATTAACTGACTAAATGTACATTAGTATCAGTCAGCCTAAATACCGCATATCAGCCGCAGAAACAGATAAGAAAAGAAAATATTAAATGGATGTACCTACTCAATACTAACAAGTAAGTATAGTAAAGAGTGTACCTAATTTAGAGCCAGAGACTAATACTTTAAAAATGTATTTACGATGACAATGCCAAAGAGGAAAAAGCTGGTCTTTCTGTAAATATTACCACGAAAAGTCCAAACCAAAATGAACTGTACTTCAAACAATGTACACCCATGTTCAATTCCATCCATCCATCTATATATCCATAACCCTACAAACTCTAGGAAGTTAATAACTTTATCTCGAAGTCTGCTTGCTGAGGGAACATTTATAAATAAATGTACATACATTAAAGTTATTAAAACTATGGGTAAAACATTATCATCATCATCATCACAATAATTTTCGTTAATGGGCTGTTGTACATTGTACATCACATTAGCAGTC
>JAQGAI010001049.1:0-16218 GCA_034696905.1 Lepidocyrtus violaceus | reverse complement strand
ATCAAAAAATACTGCTGGACGAACCAAGCTAAACGTTTATCATCATCATCAACATCACCACTTACTTTTACTACTATCATGTAATTGTAAGTGAATTTTACTCGTATAAATTGTAAGTGAATTTTACTCGTATAAATTGTAAGAGAATTCCTGCTTACTACTTTGTCGAGATGAGAGCTTTTGAAGGTGAACGTTGTGAGTTTTTGAAAAGAATAAATGAGTAGTGAATAGAATAAATTAAATCATATCATGTGTTATAATATGCTACAAAATTTACTTTTTGCATCCTGTACTTTCTCTTCGCTCATTTGATGATAAAATTCATACATAGATATTACATAAGATTTGACAGAAAGCGTCCCTTTTGCTTTAGTTGTTCTTTCAGCTTTGTTGTTACTTTTTGAGAAAGATAGCGCGAAGTACGCTGCTTACTACACTTTGCGCTGCGTTGTTGCGGCTTGCATTTGACAGATGATGATGGGAAAGGATGTTTTGAGTCTGTTGTTTGTTTGGTTTATGTAGCTGCTGCTGACATTACATGATGCAATGAAAAGTGGAGAATAGTAAGCAGAAGAGAGTAGCAATAGCAATTTGGGTGCAATCAAAGATCCAAAGATCAAAGTCCATAGTCCATCCTCAATTTCACCCCCCCCCCAGCAATCAGCCAATCATCAATCAATCCATAAGAGGATGGACTGGTAAAAGTTGTAGGAGGAAGAATTATTTAATTTCCCGAAGATTTCTCCATGATTTAGTTAGTGTCAGGAACTGACGGAGTGAAGGAGTTACTACCAACCACAGCTGCTAGATGCTCGTCACTGGTGGTCACCTGATGAAGTGTTGTTATTAGACAAGGGCAACAACAACAGGCCTTCTTCCAAGCAGTTTTTCCAGTTTATCAAGAAGTGCCATCGACTGACTGTCATTTCCACAGCTTAGTTGAAGCTTCCACCCATGCCCAACCAACAACATCAACCGCAAATTATCCAGGCAAGTACCAAAAAAATAAATAGCAGTATATGATCTGAAGTATCCCATTCCACTCCACTCCTCCAGCAATCAAGTTATTATGCACTAGACTAGTGTAAATGAATTAAAATAGAATTATATAATCTACTTTAGTTTTCATAGGCCTGGCCAACCCACTTATCAAGACAGCTTATCATATCAGAGAGAGAAGGAGTATTACACATCAGCACAAATAAGCAGTCAGCATCCAGAGAGCGTATTTACTTTTTCTGCGACTTGCCTCCAGAAACGAAGAGAAGATGAATAGGAGTTTATCAATTTTGTTTTCGAGGTAGGTGGCCAACATATTTTCTTAAAAATTTCATTAACTAAAACAAAGCTAAATACGTATGTATTGTATTTACATGCTTTTAGGCTTATTTTCATTGTAGTTCATTGACTGACTTAATTTATTTGAAAATTATAGACAGGGTGCATGCTTACTAGCTCGTGGAGGGAATGCTACTAGAAGCTTATCGTCCTCTCACTTTCGAAACCGGAACTTGCCTTCACTTTCTTTTGCCACGCAAACGCCAGCCTTCAATCAGGTTCTTGGCCAACCAAGTCAAACCAGAGGTTTTGCATCAATGTCGTTCGAGGAAGCTGTGAAGAAATCGACGTCCATGAAGGACCCCGATAATAGTGTTAAATTGAAATTGTATGCTTTGTACAAACAAGCTACAGTTGGAAAGGCTACCGGAGAGCGGCCTGGAGCTATGGATTTCGTGGCTAGGGCCAAGTTTGATGCTTGGAGTGGGCTTGGGGAGATGTCACAGGTGAGGTCATCTTAAAGATGATTAATAAACGGTGAAAGAGAATTTTCACAAGGATGTTATTTTGAATCACTATTTCGATTATTCGCAGGACGAAGCCAAGAAACAGTACGCAGAAATAGTGCAGAGCGGTTTGGGGGATGACAGCTCAGCGGGAAGTGCAAGCTCTGCTCCTTCTTCACCAGGTTCTGTAGAGGGTCTTGCTATCACAGTTCAAGATGGTATTCGAACAATCCGATTGAATCGGCCAGACAAATTTAATGCACTTACTCCTGATGTGAGAAAAAAATAACTGACAATTTTCTATTTCAAAAATCAAACTTTGATAGTTTGGTTCTAGTCTAACAAATTTTTGATTATTTTATAGATGTACCGTGGAATAACAAAGGCATTGAAGGATTCTAATGACGACTCCAACACCAACGTTGTTGTGCTGACAGGCACCGGGAAGTTTTTCTGTAGTGGAAATGATCTTGGCAACTTTATGAATGTTACTGATCCTATGAAAATGGCTAAGGATTCTCGGGACCTGTTGATGTAAGTTGCGTTGCTTTTCCTAAAAGTATATGGACTTGATGATATAACCCCATGCTAAATGATGAATGCCATAAAAATGCCATGATTTTATATGATTCGATTTTTGTTAGGGAGTATATCGATTCATACATTTACTGCAAGAAGCCTTTAATTGCGATTGTTAATGGGCCAGCCGTTGGAATTTCTGTCACCGTACTTGGTTTATGTGATTCAGTTTTCTGTAGCGATCAGGTTTGTTCTAAAATTACTACAATTTGTCCCACTATTAACTTAAATGCATTATGTACTAGTGTATTAATCAATTGCTTCTAAATCTCTATTTCAATTTTAGTCAACCTTCAATTCGCCGTTTAGCTCTCTTGGACAAAGCCCTGAAGGATGTTCCTCATACACATTTCCAAGAATAATGGGTTACGCTAAGGTATCATGTTTTATGTTTTTTACAAACGTAAACCACGCATTTGATTTTAAAGTTGACAAGTATATGCGACGAACGAATGACCAAAGATTCTTATGGTTTCAGGCAAGCGAGCTGTTATTTTTTAACCAAAAAATTACAGCAGCAGAAGCCGAAAAAGTGGGATTAGTCACAGCCGTAATTCCTCATGATCGATTGGCCGAGGAAGCTGGAAAGAGAGTTAAAGAAATTGCTTCTTTGCCCGTTAAAGTGAGTAAATCTACCTAGAACTATTATATTTGGACCATTTTTCATCATACCTTGTTTACTTATCGATGGTTCTTATCGTTGCATACTTCCATAGTCCCTGATCTACTCCAAAGACTTGGTGCGTGGAAGAGAGCGCGATATTCTCCATGAAGTTAACGTTAAAGAATGTGATCGACTTCAAGAAAGATGGGTTTCGGAGGATTGCGCAAACGCAATACAAAAGTTTTTCATGAGAAAATCCAAGGTTTAATCGAGTAAAAAAACAATTTAAATTTTTGGAAAGGTACAATATTATAACTTGAAATCTTTACCAAAATGGAATACTTTGTAGCTTCTCAGATATCTATAAACAACATGATATAATAAATTCAAGAACCTTCACATCGCAATAAATATTACATAAAACAATTGTAGTTATCAATAAAGATTTTTTTCGTAATCTTACCTGAACTTCCTTTCCTCCAAGTTTGAATATTTTTCCATCTTCAAAATGCTCTGAATCCAACTTAAAGCTATTGCTGCTTTCAATAGTTTTTCCAGACGCATCCTAATAAAATAATGAAAATAAAACTAATAACTAAACTAATTATAATGTCACCTATGCAGTTTTATTTTTATTATTATTTATTTTTCTTCATCACATTTATATGTAGTGCTAGCCCTGACACCAGCAAATCATAATATGTTTATCAATTGTATTACCTTCAAAACAATTTTTGTTCCTTTTGATACAACAATGAAGCCGTCGGACTCCATCTTTTTGTGCTTTCTAGTTGAAGCTTTTGCGTAGACTGCTTCATAACATCTATTGAACAATTTTTTACAATTAAAAATGACATAACATCATTTAACTATAAAAGTATAATTTAACAGTGAATAGTAAGTAAATGACAGCACTCACATTTTATCATCGCCATCCTGTGTTTGAGTAACATGGGGTTGCCAATGAGAAACGTCACTGGAGTGACTAGATAGATATTCGATGTCTTCTTCTTGAGGTCGCTCCTGAGGCTGGGAGAAAGTCTCTGGGTTACTGAACTGATTGCTGCTTCCAAAACATCCAATCCCTTTCTTTGTGGCTGTCACAGGTGACTGAGGTAAACCGAAGACTTCCTCTTCCATATCTTTGAACTCTTGACCTTCTTTACTCCCTCCTGTCTGATCCATTTCGTAGCCAACCTCCTCACCAAATGGCACCTGATTACTCCTCCTTAACGCTGGTCTCGTTTCTTCTTCCCCAGGACTATAGGCTACTGGTCTGTCGATATCACTCTCCACCTACAGTAAAGCAAAAGGATTACTTTGAAGCTTCTCCGATATCTATAATAAACATGATATAATAATTTGAATTTCAAGAACCTTGATCGCATTAAATATTAAATAAAAGAATTCTATAAAGATTTTTGTCTTAATCTTACCTGAACTTCTTTTCCTCCAAGTTGGAATATTTTTCCATCTTCAAAATGATCTGAATCCAACTTACAGGTATTGCTGCTTTCAATAGTTTTTCCAGACGTATCCTAATAAAGCAATAAAAACAAAACTAATTATCGTTACCTATGCAGGCTGAGTTTATCACATTTTTATGCAGTTCTAGCCCTGTCACCAGCCAATCATAGATAATCAAATGTATTTTACCTTCAAGACAATGTTTGTTCCTTTACTTCCTTTCGATACAACAATGAAGCCGTCGGACTCCATCTTTTTGTGCTTTCTAGTTGAAGCGTTTGCATAGACTGCTTCAAAATATCTACAGAAAAAAATTTCATAACGTAAAATGACATGGCATGGTAGATAACATCAATTTAACGATCAAAGTAGAATTTAACTGTGAATAGTAAGTAAATTACAGTTATAAAGTAAATAAAGAAGCACCCACATTTTATCATCGCCATCCTGTGTTTGAGTAGGATGCGGTTGCCAATGAGAAACGTCGCTGGAGTGACTAGATCGATATTCGATGTCTTCTTGAAGTCGCGGTCGCTTCTGCGGCTGGGAGAAAATCCCTGGCTTACTGAATTGATGGTTGCCTCCAGACACAGAAGGTCCACTCCTTTTCTTTGTGGCTGGCACAGGTAGCTCAGGTAAAACGATGACTTCGTCTTCCACATCTTTGAATTCCTGACCTTCTTCACTGCCTCCTGTGCCTGTCTGATCCATTTCGTAGCCATACTCTTCATTAGGTGACACCTGATTACCCATCCTCAACGATGCTGGTGCGATTTCTTCCTCCCCAGGACTATGGGTTACCGGTCTGTCACTGTCCCCATACACCCCCATTCCAGTCATTCCAGTGACGTCACCTTCCTCCTTTGACCTCTCCTCCCCTTGATTTTGTTGGTCCTTCTCCACCAACTTCTTCAAAATCCTGCGAAACAGAGGGCTTAGATTTTGTTTCTTCACATAACCACCTCTAGTACTCGCCGTTGCAGCTCCTAGTCTCGAACCCGTCCCATTTCCGACATCCAAATCAACGTCAGTAACCCTCCTCGGATTAATGAAGGACCTTTTCGGTCGCCGGTGGACTGATACCGTCACTTTCTTAGGCTCCATTTATTTCTCCAGCGAAAACGTGTCCAAGTCCAAAATACAAAAATCAAACTTAAAAATTAACTACGATACAAAATTGATTATCTAACAATGAAGTTACTAAAACCGAGTGCTTATCACCACTCTATACATTACCCAACAACACACTTATCATTTGAAAGTGTTCTAAAACTCAACTCACTCTGAAATCAAAAATCGGCTGATTCCAGCTTCACACTTGTTGAGTTGCTTGCTGCCAGCCAATTCATCCGAACAGGACTGAACACGACTCAAAAACACAAAGAGAAAAGAAGAAACTCTCAAAAACATAAACACATGAGCTTTGTACAAAACGTTCATTTTACGTGCGCCCTTCGCCATCGGCTAAAAGTGACATTAAAGCTATGACAAACGAAACAGTAATTTACAGAAGTGGGGAAAACGCGAAGATTCACCGTACACGAAACGTGTAAAACGGGCTGTACGATTTTCTCTCCTGTCAAATCATGTCTCAACAGGACTGCCGACTGGACTGGAGGCGAAAACGCAGCACTCAATGACTACTGGATCTGGACAAATGAAAAGTGATCCGATGAGATGCATTCATTTCGTTCTTTGCTGTTGTGTGATTCGGCCAAGCAAGAAGAGAAGAACGCACAATCCGAGTTGTTGTTACAAAATCCAAAATTTACATTCAATTCAATTTTCAATTACATATATTCAGTTTAAATCGCAGTTAACTTAATGGCTCATTAAATAGTTATCCCTCCAAAATCAACCACTTTCTTAAAAACGTTCAAATGCATTGTTCAAATGTCGAACGAACAATGCAATGGTCATGTCATGGAAGGGATGTAGAACTATGTTTTGATTTGAGGTATTAATTAATTTAATTAAGTACTTGCTTATAATGTAACATAATTCGGATTTGGTTGATGTTGATATGTCATGTAGCAAATCTATTTCCAATTTAGGTTATTTACGAAGAAGAAAATGTAATGCCTCAAAGATCATTTAGTTTTAACTTCATTGGAAATTTCCAATTAAGATTATTTACGAAGACGAAAATTTAGGAGATCTAAATTAATTGGACAACTCCTAATACCACTTTACTTTTGAAAATCGAGGAAGTGAAAATTATCTGTATTTGATTTTGAAAGCCATTTTACTATCATCTTTCATTCAAATCTGTACACGCCTCATTTGTTGTTGGTTTTTATCTTTGCGTTTCATGTCATTCATTCATATTGATCTCGTCACATTCACATCCTGCCTGCTGCCTACTGACTAATCAAATGCAGATAAGAATTGCATCTGCATCTTACAATATCACATCATCACAATCAGTGTTTTTAATTCTCTCTTCATCTCTTGCAGTGAAGATGAACTTATGTGTTATAGCTGTGGATGTGAGGGTGGTGTAACAGGATCCTACACAGTATCTAATAACTTGTCTCATAATTTACACATTAAAGCACCTTACCCCATGATAACCTTTCCGCTCCATGCATATTGCATCTTCAACTTTCCTCAGGCTTTGTATAATTGTTGTTGATCTAAATGATCTTGATCTTTGTTAGTTCAGAAGTAGTTTGTTTATTTTTCATATAATTGGGAAACATCCTCCAACAACTCTAATAGCAAGACAAGCAATAAAAATCATCGGACCTTACAGAATTTCAACTCTTCTTCTTCTTCTTCAGCGTATTTTCAGGATCAAGATGTGAATGTGGCTTTACATTTGTATTTTTCATTCTGTGTATTATATATTTACTGTAGCTCTGTTCTTATTGCTTCACCATAACTATAATGCTTGTGCATGTGGCGGCGGCGGCCCTACCGACTTGACTGGGTGCTTCGTGTGTGTTGCATGGGATTTTGGACTCAAGTTGTTGAAATTGGGAAAGGGGATACTCTCACCACTCTCTCTACTTGGTGGAAGCATGAGGTGAAGTAACTCCAAAGCTTGGCTCTTCAGTCTTGTCATAGCCCTCTCTCAACCAAGATCTTTGTCATACTTTTCTCCAAAGGGAAACGGTGAAGTTTGGACGAATTCTTACTTTAAAAAACACTGTCACATTCGGTCCTTCCTGGTTCCTTCGTGTAAAGCACGTTGTTCCAGCAGGCGATGAACTGCTAACGAAAAAATAGCATGTTTTTCCTCAATGAATTATAGAATTCACATGTGTAATTATTGTTACAGCGCGTAGTAATTATTCACCATCACAGTTTAATGGATAAGTTATACAGATTTTTAGTTAACTGAAGTGTGTGGCCATAAGGTTTAATTGCAGTCATTCACTTGCAACATAACTTACGTCACGAGTGGGTAGTAATAATACATAGGACATTGGGAAAAGTACTTAACAGTGATGGGGCAAAGTGAGACGAGCTAATTTGCTTCAATAATCAGACCCCCGTGTTAATTATCTTAGCTTATTTACCGATTTTAACTATTTCTTGCGGAATATTGAATGACTATTTAAATGAATGACTTTTGTGAAAAGCTCACATTGAAAATAAGTGAAAATATCTGTTATATTGCCTCACATTTTGGGAACCGATTCAGCGGACTTCATTTAGTTTCTGGACTTATTTTCTGAATTTCTGTTCTTTTAATTCGGTAATCAGTGTTCGAATAGTAATTATTATTGCGACCCTATGCTTCATTGTGGAATTACTTAAAAACGTCTTAAAAAGTAAGAAACTTGATTAGATCAGCGATCAACATGAACTATGCTCTTATGTAATTGTTATTATATTATTATTCACGATTTACTTTGCACACAGTACAATCGCATCGTATTATCTGCTTACACAATCAGCGTAACCAAAGATGTTTGAAGGCTTCGGATTCCTAAGCATCTGAATAGCCAAATTTTTGAAGGCCTCTTATAGCTATTTTATCATGAAATGTAGACACATTTTTCACTTCTAGATTTCAGTACCAAGTCTCAGATTACCTTTTTCTATACAAAAAAGGGCCGTACACGGGTTACCCATTTTTTCTCTTTATTTTCTCCAATTTTTCACCACTCACTCCAAATCTAAAACTTAAGCGTGCCTATGGGAGGAGAAAGGCATACCGGGAAACTTTTTTAGACAAGATTTGGATAAAACAACAACAACATGAACCCGGAAAAATACACGAGCCTAGAGAGAGAAAACTTTAAAAAAAAAAAACGTATTCTTAGAATAAGTTTATTGAAAAAATCACGAACTTCCATTACGTTTCCTGGAAGAAGGTTTATATAATCCTTACTTCATCGCTATAAAAATGAAAAAAATGGGTTGAAAATCAAAAATGTAACTTGAACCGTTAAAAATAACTATATTTCTCCAAAAAATAAACCCGAGTCATGTCTGACTCTGACACACTTGCACGGAGGCAGTATAAAAATGCAAAAAAAAGTGAAAAATCAGAATTTGAATGATTGATATCTTGCTTAATGTAAAATCTAAAACAAACAAATTGTCATTATTTCTTTTCCAGGATTTACATCTGCTCCTGACGCAACTGATTTGCTTCGGGACCTATGATTTACCGGGATCTGCAGTCTATTTTAAAGAAATCTTCATTTGACAGTTTCATCTTGAACACTATTTTCACGGAAAAGTTGTTGTGGATTTTCATAATTGTGAACTGTGCAAAACAAAGCTTCAATCTGATAGTTTCCTAAACATACTTACCGTGGGCAAAGACGACTGCATTAAGAGGATATAGAAAAAAGGATTGAGATTGTTTTTATCTTGATCCTCTACAAAGACACAAGAGAAAGTGGAAGGACAAGAGCCCTACAGGGAAAAAAGTGTTGTTCGGCTTATACGATATCCGGTCCAGCGCAGGGATACAAATTCAGTGAAAGAACGTTGCTCATTTTAGCAAAATACAACATAGTAAAGTTGTTGGAAACATTAGGAATTTAACAGTAGAAAAATTACCAGCTAAGTTAGTGTTTTCCAGTTATAATTTGGGTTTTTCTGAAGTAGGACCAAACCACAGGACAGTAGTTAAAGATGCCGCACGTTCGATTGAGATTCGCAGTGCTCTTTCTCTCCGTCTGGGTACTTTGGAACTATGGCACAGGTAAGAAAATTGATACACTCATGAAAAATATTAAATTCGAAGATTAAAATTGTATGTATTTGGTTAAGTCAACTTTATTCGTGATGGTAAGCATGCCCCTACTGCGCATCTCATGATATCATGATCATTCAGTCTTGTTTAGTCTAATAAAAAGTAGTTCACATTCACAAGGGAGTTTATTATATGACTATGAGTTTTCTCATCAAACAGTTGAATCTACTTAAAGAGGAAAGTTGAGAAAGTTTTTGTTGGAAAGGATATAACATTCTGGAACATGATGGTTTTTCCATTTCCCCACAGCCACAGAACCATGAGCCAAGCTATGTGAATGAAATCGCATTCCCATTCAAGGTCACTCTTGCGGTGATCCCAGCTTCCTTAAATGGAATGGAAAATGCAAAAGCTAAAATAACTGTTGGGAAAGTTAAAGTATCAAAAAGTAGAAAAAAGGGGACTGCCTGGCTGAACTAACCACTGACTGTTCTTAATTTATTATACAATAAATACTGCAGGTGATACGCATCTCTACAGAAAAGTCTTCTTGATAAAGTTGTGAGTTTTCTCGGAGAGACTCTATTTTCTAAAAACCTTTTATACCGAAAAATCTCAGAAATGCATTCAAGGCGGTGCGGTTTCCATTCCTCGGTATCTCCCTCCTCCTCTGTTCCCTCTCTCAATGAGAAATTGGGGAAAGTTTCATAATTTATTATACCTTTTAAATGGTTTTAACTCTGTGTCAGTTCCAACTAGGGTGTAACTTTTTGTTTTTCTTTTAACTGACCAGCATAGGTACGGCATCAAAACACAAGATAACGGGGAAGCAGGAGGAAAGTAAACAACTTGTTTCTTTATTTCCATCCGAAAACATTCCCTTTTCCACAAGAGGGGAGTCTATGACTAATGAAGGCTTTTATTGGGGAGCTTAACAAAACGCAAAAGTTAATGTTATTTGTATAATGCCTCCCCATAATTCTTAAGAGTGTATGCATTAAAGAGAGAAACAAAACTTTACCTTTGTAAAGCATTACCAAGAGTACAAGAGTAGCTTTAACAAGTGCACTTTCCCTTTAACTTTCCATTTAATCCAATGAAAGTAAAATGCAGCCATGATAAGAGGGTGGGTGAAAGGAATGATGAAAAATAAAATAATCTTACCCATACCTTTTCCTATGAGCTTGAGCTTACCCATATCTAACAGAAAGAGAAATGTAAAAAGGGCTATTATAAGATATGATTTAGGTATTAGTAAAGTACACGGGGCAGGGCTGGAAAGATAAAAGAAGGAAACATTCCAGATTAAAAAACGTTAAGGTGTGTTGGTCATTTTTAGTGGAAAGAAGCTGGCTGGCCCTTTCCTTAGCCAAGCCAGTGACATTCACATTCAGATGGAATTGCATGCAGCAGACCTAAAGCACTTTGTTAAATGTCCTATACCTACAGAAACATGCAAGCTCAGAGAAAGCTTCATGCGAGGGAAACGAAGCGAGGGAAGGAAGTGAAGAAACGGAATAAAGTTGAGAAGAGAAAGTTGAGCAGTTTTTTTCTTCTTCTTCCTTTCTTACCAAGAAAAAAATCATATTTCTGATAGTTGGTTCATGAACCGTGGATAATATGAAATGTTACGTTACGCAATGAGCTGATTGTATGCAAAGGGCCATCGTGGCAATACTTGTTATCGTGTCAGAAAAGGAGCTGAAAAGAGAAAGAGAGAGAGAAAAAATCGATTTCTTTCCTTTTCCCCACCACACATTCTTTCCTTGGGATGTATATCTCTCTCCAAGTTTTCCTTATTCTTCTTTCTTGAGAAATTTTTACCAGAGGAAAAGTGTATAATGTGTCTATCTACTAGCAAGCCAAGTGTGATTGTGACCTACATACATGCATTCCCGTCTTTGATAATTTTTAAAAAAAGAATCTCATCGAGGTCTGCTGTCTCTCCCATCAAAAACGGTGCTAAGAAGAGAAGGGAGTTAGTTCAGAATGAAAACGATTCTCTTACTCTGGGGCCCGTCGGCGCTTCTCTCATAAGTACTTTCGAGGAAAGAGGAGGAAGAGAGTCTGGGATGGGGAAGGCAGTTTTTTTTTGTCTGAGGAAACGCTTGCAATTTTCTTTTCTCTTCTTCCCTGACTTACCTTCTACTTTTATGGAGGCTTTCCGTGGAGCAAAACGTGCTCACTGGAGTTCACGTTTAGGGAGAAGGAGAAAACTATCCCTTTTCCTGATTCCAGAAAATGATGAAGAAGATAAAAGGTTTGGATGTTTCATCACAATATGTAGGTGGGTATATACCGAGGCAGGATTTGTTCCGTAATTCTTGTCTGTCGATGAGAGCATAGGAATTACATAGCAGGAGAAAGAGCACAAACTTAGCGAAAGGCGACTACTCCATCGCTTCCTTTTCTCCGCTGACCAATTTTCATGTCATCATTTTCGCACATTTCCAATACAACAATGTATGAACAGATAATTGATATACCAACAGTAAAGATGGTTAGCGTAAGCGTTTTTACATACTAAAAATAATTGAAAGCTGTTACAAGACGCTCGTCGTTTCGGGGTTGTTTGTATCATAGACAACATTTATTCACAAAAGTTGAATACATTTTCTGCTTCGAAATAGAATAACCAATAACAGAACTTGTAATATTAACAGAACAGAATGAGTAATATACTTGAGACATCAATTAACAGAACAGAATGACTAAAATTATTAGTTAGCTTAAAGTTTTCTTTAAAATACATATTCCTAACTTAAAACCCATTACGCTGCACCTGTTTGGTGCAATTGCTTCTATTACTATATGGATTGTCTTTGAGCGTAGACGATTTGGCAATGTGGTGTAAGCGGATCTTTGTGTATTCCAACATAACTGATTTGCACAAATCAAACCCATGATCAAGCAATGTCATTTTCCCTGCACCTGCCTCTTGATAACCACAATTCATAGCACTAACAAATCCATCTTTTACACATTCACGAGAGGCAGTGGATAAAATTGAATCACGACTAAGTGCTTTGAGACCTTTTTGTTCCCAGAACCGAATACTATTTTCTGCAATTTTACACACCTGTACCACTAACTTACTTGGAATATGCAGGCCACCAAGATTACGAGTTTTCAAAAGCAAAAATTCATTTGAAGTAAATGAGGCTAGGTCTTCATCTGAAGGACAAAGTTTACAAATGCAAAGTGCACATGAAAGTCGAGCACAAAGCGATTTTACAACAAAACCTGAAACATACACAATGACATTACAAATGAACGAATATGAATCTAAACTCGTAATTAGCAAATTTTCTGCACAATTATCTAATGTGTCTGCTGTTGCATTCTCGGTAAGATTCTTAACTGTACGAAGTGGAGAAACTACGGTAGGATTATCTTCTAGTGGCAAACAGTTTCCAGTTACTAAATCCTTAACTTTCATGCAAAGTAAATCTCTAACTGCATAACGCAACTGAAGTACATTTGGATTATTATTATGACCGTGCCGCGCCCTGACTGATCCAAAATATAATTCAATATGATCCTGAACTCCTTTGTACACCGGAAAATATTGCAGATCTTCTTGAGGGTCCATAATAATAGTATCCATAATCTCCACAAGACTTGATATCGTAATAAGAAGCCCTTTGAATCCTGTAGCCTTCCTAGTATGAATAATTTTTTTTCTTTCGGGTCCAGTGTCAATTTGAAGGTTTGATAAATAGTGGCTAATTTTCTGTAACCAAAGTCTTCTTTCGCTGTAGTTTGATCGATCGAGTGGAGCAGTGTTGTATTTTCCTTTGACCCTTGAATTTAGGATGTCAAACAACCTGAAAATAAAAAAGTACTTGTAGTTTCTGCTTAATATTAAACTTAACGTTCTACTACACTTTTTTAATTATAATTTATATATACCTGTTCAAAATTGTTAAAAACTCTTCTGTGTAGGAGCTATCCGTAAATCCTTCAATACCCAGCTCCCTGCACACACCAATGGCTACGCTGACAGAATTACTGACGGTTTGAACTGCGAGTTTTGTCTTCATTTTATTGTTTTCAAAATTAACATGACGCGATGAAAGTTTGTTAGCAGCTTTTAGTCCAGCCCGTTCTTGTAATTGGTTTAGTTTTGACACATAGCTCCATTCAATTTTCTAAATTTAAAGCAGATTAAAAGTTTTAAACAAATCAATTCAGATCAATAGTAATGTTTAGTTTTGAATAAATAAATCCAGTCATAAATTCAACTTACGCTGCCATCTTCGGTGAAAATTATTCCCATGCTTTTCCATACATTTCTCACAAGCTTATACATGTGGCAAGGATCAAGTAAAATGAAAATCCTCACGTGTGAAATGGGATGTTTGAAATACGGCTGGAAGGTTTTTGAGCAAGGATCCAGGTCTGCGCCAAGTTGATTCAGGGCAGAAAAGTTGGTTGGTAGGCCATCACATGTTATAGTAAGTATCCGGGCGTCAGCATTGTGTAGAGCGGTGAGCACGTTAATTAAAATCGTAGAAAGTAGAGTTGTGTTTAGTCCATCTGTCAAAATGTAGGCGACTGGCAGCTTCTTACTTCCATTAATTTGGTTAACAAAAAAGAACAATGCGTTTTTGGCAGTGCGGTCTGTTTCGGGTTCTGGCGCAAGATTTCCGTAGTTAACAAATCCGGTCATCGTGTTACCATCCATTAATATCTGCCGCCGGATGCTCATCTCATCAAACATCAGAGAGTAGTACAATTTGTGCTTCGATTCCGATTGCTGAGTTTTTAGAAATTGTAGAGAGTCTGTAAGGAGTCCTATATTTGAAATAATTAAAAAAAGAATGGATATGAGTTTGAAATTAAATATCAATGAATAATTAACCAAATTAAATCAAGAGTCAGTTTATTTTGATTCGTCTACCTGGTTTGGTATCGATCGATTTTGTCCAACTTAGAAACGATTTGCTACATGGCAGGGCTCCTTTCAATTCACGTCGGAGGAAATCATACGCATACGGTGAACGAAAATGAATTTGAAACGCGAACTGCTTCAAAACATCAGGATAAGGTTGGAATCGGTGTGTCGTCATCCGTTTGTAAATTTCCTTGATGAGCATGCCTTCGGAAGTACTGGGGTCAATCTCAACAAAGTCGTTACTAGTCTGTGTGCTGCAGTTCTGGATCTTCTGTTTTTTCGTAATTATGTTGGACTCGGCCTCGGCTTTTCGCTTACGAGCAGCAAGATTACGGCGCTTTTCGTTTTGCACATATCCGTGGATGCGTCTTCGGTAAGTTTCTTCTTTTATTTTGCATTGCTTTAATTTCTCTGTTAAGGAAATGATGTTTTTTTCTTGATCTGATAGGATAGAGGTTAA
This sequence comes from Lepidocyrtus violaceus, assembly GCA_034696905.1. Lineage (NCBI taxonomy): Eukaryota > Metazoa > Arthropoda > Collembola > Entomobryomorpha > Entomobryidae > Lepidocyrtus > Lepidocyrtus violaceus. The sequence continues at coordinate 1,269 of JAQGAI010001049.1, read as the reverse complement.
TCTGATGACCGTTTCCCAAAAACTTTGTGCATGGGGCGCATGAGGAACAACTTCATTCGATGGTGGTACACTGGGTGAGGGTTGTTCACATAATAGACTGATGGAACATTCACTGTCCGGTAGAATGGTAGTTGAGTTTTGATCTTGAATGCTTCTTACTATACTGGGAACACTTCCCTTTTTTAGTCGTCCTGATTTTACTCCAAAGCAAGCGTCAGAGAAGTGCTGTGAACAAATCTTTATTGAGTGGACAGAGTAGGGTTGAGTGTCTCTTCCAGTATTCACTTCTGCTAGAAAGCTGAGCCAACGACTTCGTGTCTTCTGAGTATTCCGGTCCTCACCCAAAGGAGGTCTGAAAATCACATAGACATTTTATTTATTTGCTTACTAGTAATTTTTAAATTCTATTAATAATAAACATCAATAACAATATGATTCTTGACCTGTGAAATGACATTCCAATGGTGGTTTCATCATTGAAACATCCAAGAACGAAGCACCGCTTTGTTTTCATGATTCAAAATTATTGCTGGTCAGGCAAGCAGGTTGGAAATCTCCCTCTCCCCCTAAAAAGCCCTCGAACAAATCGGCCAAAACCTCCGAAAGCAATCCAAACGCGCCCGCTACAAACAATCCTTAGACCCCACCGTCGACGAAGACAAAAAGCTCTGCGTCAGCCTCCGCCGTAACTCAAAGGAACAACGCGTGTTATTCCACCGTGCCCATCGACCAACGGGGAAATATGGGTCTTCAATCGGAACTACACTCAGTACATACCCCTAAGCATCTACTACCTCCAGACTTGGATGGGCTACCCCAGCTACAGCGAGGTGAAGAAGAATGAAGAAGTGTCGAGTAGCACTCTACCTCCGAATTATGCATGTGTAACAAAAATAATCAGCATCGGTGTAATTTTTTATTGATGAATGAGTGAAAAAATCCATCAGAAAAATTACGGAAGTGGTTACGTAAATGTAGTCGAGGAAACAAACAACCCCGAAATTTTTGTCATGAGTAACAGATCAAAACCCCGGTTTTATCGCCTCCTACCATCTTTACTGTTGGTATATCAATTCATTCAATCCTTACCTCATTCATTAGTTACAACACATTCACAAAAATGTTTCACTTTCCCATTCTTCAATATGATTTATTTATGTCCATAGCCATAAGCAACACTGTTACACTTTCATTTTTTTTATACAACTCTGTCAATAGCAAATAAGCAAAAACTCAACTTTATACTTTCTAAAAATGTTTATGATTACG
>JAQGAI010001048.1:0-16220 GCA_034696905.1 Lepidocyrtus violaceus | reverse complement strand
CATCACAGTAAGGGCAGGTAGGTTTGGAGAAAATTACCACACGATCTTGGTTGATGACCTCGGTGATCCCTTCTTTGATAGCCTTGTCGGCTGACTGATCCGGTCTCGAAGGAGCTCCGTGCGTATTGTATTTGGTGGCCATCTTTACTGTTGGAAAAAGGCCCGGAATATGCAAGGAACGTCTCTCTCCGCCAGAATCTCCACAAACGTTGGCCAGAAAGCAAAATTTAGCTTTGATATGGAAAACTTATGAATTGGTTCAAAACAATTTATCAAAAATTGACAAAAGATGGAAGAAGTGAAGGGAAGAAGGGATGAAATGATAATCAGATTTTAAGTTTTCATGTAAATAATTTTTTTTCCATAGCGAACACGGTTGCCAACCGGAACACACACAAGTTAATATATATGATTGACGAATATGTACTTTTATTCCTCCACGACAACTCCTCCATTTTACAGTGGAATAAGTCATAATGTGTTACGATCCCTCCCACTCGACTCTTGCGATTTATAAATTACTAGATTACAATATTATTATTTTGTTGTGTATCACTTTGGTAGGTAGGTAGGTAAGAGCATAAATAGAATCTCTAGAAAACAACTTCAAAATTACTTAAAAGCCTAGAATAAACGTAACATCCGCTTACATAAAATACATTAGGATCTTACCATTATTCATTTAAGACTACCTAACATTAAAGTAAAGTACTTTTCTTTACATACATACTTAAAAAAAAATACAAATGACTGTATATTCCAAAAAAAATCGCTTCGACTACCTTTCCATTGGTGCGGCGGTGTTGTGCAAACCAGCTCAAGTCATGGAATAAATAAATAAACCTTGTTGAAAAATACAGTAACTATTCTGATTTCTTGAAATTGTCATAATTATTATGAATGAGTGAAGAAAGTACAATGATCAATCCAAATACATAGCGGCTTTTACAGTACATAATAATTATTGTAGCAATAAGTTAAGTAATGAAATCAACCAACTACATACGCGACAAAAGAATGAATTACAATCACTTGTCAAGTCATAAATAACCCAAGTCAGACTTAAATATAAAGTTTTGTTTTGTTTGTAAATGTGTGAATAAATAAGTATTTGCAATAATAAAACTTATCAATAATTCATACAGAGGAATAAATGTTTTTTAGCATGATGCATGGCACTTCACGTTGTGGTTGTGACAGTCCAATAAATTACTTCTTAAACTTACACCTCATGTCCTAAGTCTATAACTCCTTCACTCGCGATTGGAACAAACTTGTCTTCGATTTTGAGTAGCAGGATGGTTTTATCCGTTACAGAACGGCAGTTTGGATCACGGTGAAGTGGTATCCATTTGTGAACAACGATTCCCTCCATCCCTTCCATCGGAACCCAATTTTGCCAGAAGCTTCTTCCCCCTCTTATTTTCATTTCCTCATCCGGCCAGCTCACATCAATCCTCCTTCCCAAGTTTAATCCGTCGTATACCATATTAGCGTCAATTATACGTACACGTTGAAGGCTTGCAGATTTTTCCCTTTCCCTGTCCCGACTAGATTCCCTCATATTCCGACCTTCCGCTACAACGCCCACCACGGCCGCGGCTGAAACAACGCGATCCTTATCCCTTGAGTTGGCATTCGTGTCTGTCAATAGTCCGGCAATGCTGGCTAAAGTGGATGTTGACGGTTTCCCAATGGATCCAGAGACGTTGGATGCCACACTGCCCCTGTTAAAGTTCCCTCTTGTCAACGAGCTCCTGCCCATGCTGCTTCCTCCAATTTGACTTCCGTCGGACTGACTCCCTGATAGATTTAATCCACTTGACACAACAGCAGGAAGTACGGCAGAGGTGGACATGGAGTAGACGCCGTCATGACCGTAAGCTGTGTCTTCATGCGGGACTGCACTCGAGCCACTTGAACATCCTTCGCTACAACGGCGGCGTATCCTGTTCCACAGTCTTAGGGCTGATTCCTTCAACTGTGCAAGACTTATGGGACCTCCGACCAAGGACTTCACTTGTGGATGCGTGTCGACGTAGGAAGTTGTTAAAGGTGAAACATAAATAGGATATCCTGAACAAACAAAGCAAAAAAAAACAACAGATTTAGTATAAGTATAGTAAAGATGAAAATGTTGCAGATGCTAAATGTTACGTAAGCTTACCAATTGGTTGATCACAGGAGGAATTGATTATGTTCCTTAACGCTTGTTTGGCGTTCTGGATACTTCCGCGCTCTGGATCCCGATTACGTAAGTAGACCAACTCTTGCTGCTGCCCGGCCCATAGTCCTCGAACACACTCTCTGTTCAGCTTGATCACTCGGAAGCTTAAATGCCTTTTGTTTAGCATGATTATTTTGTACTCATCCGTTCCATCATCCAGCACATGACGCAAAGCTAAAAGGGCACGTGTTCCAGCGAGCACAGCACTTCTCCAAGCCGGATCCCCTTCATGGGATATGACAAGATTTTCGTCATTCAACTTAATTGCATCAAACAGAGGGGCATGATAATCGTATTCGTCTGGACACATGAAGTGGTCCTGATGAAGTTTTAAGGACATCCGTACCGCCGGGGCTACTACTTTCTTGAGGAGATCCATGTCGGAAAAAACCCATTCGTCTCGTTGACTGTAAAATGAAAAAGTTTATTTGAGAACATCATAGAGAAGATACTACACATTTGCAGAAAAATCGCATTCTCCTAACTGAAACCTACTACTACGTAACAGAATAATAGAAAAGTCTAAATGCAAATCCTAAACTAAATATCTTCCTCTGGGTTCTCATTCATCTACCTCAATGAATTTGTTTTGTAAAGTCTCAACCTAATTTCAAATCGAGTCAATGATATTTTCGATATTATGTAATGTTTGCAGCTAGTTTACGTTAGATACGCATCAGTTTAATCTAATCCATTAGTATCTATCACTGTTTTAGTAAATAAACGCTCAATAAAATGCTTTCTACAGCTAATCGAGTTTCCACTTTGAAAAATGTATATCTGGGAAATTATAAAACAATACTTAATGATAATGAGCATAATCTTGGAATAATGATTAGGACCTTGTTACACGGAAGTCGCCTTTGAAGAGGGCGTGAAGGCCATAGAGAAAAAATTCCACGCTTGACAGAGCGTTACTGTGTGAAGCCACTCCCAAAGCTCGTCTCCCCAGAATGCTCAGTGCAAAGCAGAGAGAAACGACAAATGACTCCCGACTACAGCTCTCAATGTCAGATCCCTTTTCCTTCTCCCTTGTGGCCACGCAGTAGTTAATCCAGGAGTGGTATACATTACAGAAGCTATTGCGTGTGATGCCCGACGTGGAAAAGTCATAGTCTTCGTCCATGTTCACACTAAACACGGGATCTAATTCCGCATAATGTTTATCTAATGTGGGCTTTAGGGCTGTGAGGATCGCCTCCGACTCCATCCATTCCTCCAGCTTGTCCGCTTTCACCGCGTAGTAAATGATGCTCTTCACGTAGTAAGTAATGAGGATTTTCCTGAGATCAAATACTTGAAGCATTGAGACCGCACTGTTGTCAGAGATGCTATACCCTTCCAACACGTAGTTGGTTACAGTTACTTCCCAAGCCAACCATCTTTGACTGAACGCCGAGTTGATGCTCAGCATGTGAGGAGGGTGACCAGGTTCACAGCAGCAGAATCCTTCATCATCCTCCACTCCCTCTGTTATCGCTTCCACTTCCCGTTGTTGACAGTATGTTCCACGGAACTCCAGTCCGCGAACTTGAAAGGTCACTAGTCCATTTCCCACTTCAATTATGTGAACTAAACAGTTTAAATAGTCGGAGGCCAAAACGAAACAATCCCCTTGGGAGACCAAGCCCCAGCGGCCGAGCACGAGATCTCCACACAAAGAATCTTGTAAACTCCTGGTTAAATGTTCGTAGAAGATTGAATTTAAATTGTTGTCGTCCGCACCAGGGTTCTTCTCCAAGTGGGAGGAGAGTCTCGTATTGGAATGATCAACTCTCTTTGTATTGTAGTCCCGTTCCCAGAACTTGAGCGGTCGGACATAGGATGTTATAAAAATTGCACTTCCCAAAAACGGGTTGAGGGGAGCGGATAGAATGGATGAGACGAGGGCTTGGAGGAACAGCATTGCCGAATGGGGCACGCTGAAAGGCTGAGCGAAGGCGTGGAAAGCTGTAATTAAATAATAAAAATGGGTGTCATTTTATAATTTATATACGAGCATAGATTATGCTCGGACAAATTAATTATTTATTAAATGCTCATAATAATAATAATAATTTAGCATCAAAAACGGTTAAAGAAGCCTTTAAATGATGAACTTAAACTTTCTCCTATATTCTAGGTTATACTAAACATTGAAATGAAATAGCTAAAATTAAAACGAAGATTTCAATAAAATGAATTTATTTATTTACCTGAACCCCACGTGATTTGAAACGGTGCGATGTACGTAATAACAAACTGCAACTTGAGCCACAACTCATACACTTTGTGAAATGCAATACTCATGAAGAAAAAGTCAACAAGGAATTCCTCCGAATACCCTTCCCAGTCGAAGTTGAAAAAGAGCACAGTGAAAAACACAATCAGATAATGTTTTGATGGGTCTGAAAAGCTCATCCTGAATGCTTTCATCCCAGTGATCACTATCAGGAGGCTCCCCACCCCTAATCCAAACTTTTCATCCGAAACCAATTTCGTGGAGTCTTCTGTCAAGGCACTTATCCACAGCAATGGGTAAACAATGTTCTTCTCGAAAAAGCACAGCCATAAGAATATCTTCTCAAACCACATGAGACCCGCAGCATCCCGCACCTCGAACTGGTTATATTCCTTTGACTTCAATATAGGATGGGAAACCAACTGACAAGGTAAATTTTTCCGGAACTGTGGGATTAGGTAATGTAGCAGAAAACCGAGGGCGATTGCAACACTATAGAGAACGGGAGTCAGTCCTGGTTGGAGTGCGGTGAACACGGTGCTGCTGTGTAGACCAAATGTCACTGCTCCAATCACAGTACAAATGATAGCATCAGATTTTAACCGTGCGGTTACAGTCTCCCTAAGCTTTTTCGGGAGCGGATCACCCTGGTCTTCTAATTCCTTCGTTTTTGTTGTTGTAACTGCTTCCCCGAAACAATCCTCATCGGGACAAAAGATCTGCTTGAGTACTGTCCACATAATGCTGGAATCAGAGGCACATCTACTGAGGTGATAAGTCGATGCGACGAGAAGACCACAGAATATTGAGAACAAAAGATGTTGTGTTGACTGGGCTTCGCTCATAGCCCCATACGCGAATCCGTACAGAAGACCAACGGTTATCCAGCTTTTCATCAGCGAAACAAACGAAGCCACTAAACTGGATGTCCCGTTCCCTCCAAAAAGATGGATATCAAATTGTTCGAAGACGTACATGGTAAAGGTGTTAAATTGGGGGAAAAGTCCGATGCTGAAGAATAGTGGGAAGAGGAGGATGAGAAGAAGAATCCCGTCACGAGAATAAAGTAGTAGGTGCCGATTTGTCAAATCCATTCCATAGATTGTCAGTCCCAAATCGTGGAATTCATTGTCAAGACTAGTTTGCAGAAGGAGGACTAGCAATCCACAAATACAAAAGTATATGGGTCGGCTCAAGGCGACAATTCTATTAAAACCATGGGTCGGCGACGCAGCATCGGGTTGAACACTTTTAAGCACTGAAAACTGACAACTTGCCATAACTAAACATAAAAGTACCATTGTCAAATCCTGGTAATATCCCTGATGCAACAGGTAAGAACCCAAACTTGCCACACCTAATGCTAACAAAATGGCTAACATATTCTCAATGAATGTTCGATGTCTGTCGAATAAAGTCATAAGTTTTAATCTATCGAACCAAATCCGCATGAAGAATTTGGATGTAAACGGGAGTAACTTCATATCGTAGTAAAATCGGGGCTGTTTCTTCCGTTTCCGTTTTAAAAGATCCTTGTCGGTGAGACCTTTTGCAAGAGATCTGGCATTTGCCGCTTGGTTGTCAGTCCCAACGTTGCTGACAACTGCATGACTATCTGCTGGTCCCGCTCCGGTACTGTAAGCACCTCCTGGAAGTCTTCGCCTTTCTAAAATTGACTCTGTCAGAACTTGTAGCACATCACGTCTGTTACGCTGCCAAGATCTATGCATGGCGGCGGAATAGCTGGGGACAGGGAGACGTCCGGTAGTTGTTGCGTGGGCTGACACCGATGCAGAAGCCGTACTTTCTGGTGTAATGGTCATTAGAGATGGCATGGATGGAATTGGACTGGGACCTCCACTTGCGCTGAGGCTATGTGCTTGTACTGGATTTGGCTGAGGGGCGACAGGCAGATTTCTTCGGTAAGATGAATACATTTTATTTGTATTGGTGTCGACTGCCAACTCGGTTGAACTTTCGCTGGACCATGACTCCGAACTGGAAGGGGTTTTGATGCAAGAAGCCAAAGCACGGCTCATTGGAACAGTTCCATCATTCCCACTTGAACCTGCGGCCTCATTTGCATTCCAATTTGTACTTGTACTTTGGCGGGGCTCTGTAGCAATAGGAACATTCTGCTCCGCCACGGAATCCACAACTGCCACGGACTGCGTAAGTTTGGTATTGGAGTTAGGTGGTGGTGGTGGCATACTTTCCCGAATGGCAGAAATTCCGGCTATACCGCCTCCTTGTTCAGAGAATGTGTAGGAATGCCAGTTACCATGTTCGTCCTGGAAATAGTGAATCGCACCATTCGTTGTGTCATCATGAGAACTAGCTATGTGTCTTCCTGGTCCCACCGAACAGGTTAATGATGACATCGGTGAACCATATGGGGTCTCCCGACGTCTTTCTAATGATCTTCTACTATGAGCCAATCGCCTCAGTCTTCTATGCCTTGGACATTACAAAGTCTCAAATTATTATCTGTATGTCTTAAAAATTGCTTCAAAATTAAATACTGGCAATAGATTTTCACCTGTTTCCTGTGCCTGTTGCGTTATCAATATCACACAAAACGGATTCATCCCTTGGTCTGAATGTGCCTTGTATGCTTCCTCTTGCTGAAGCACCGCCATACCTCTCGTTAAAGCTGTTACTAGACAAAGATCCCGAAATGTCTAGAGAGTTTTGAGTTCCCAGAGACCGAAAGTGATTCCGTAGTTCTCTAGCAGTCTGAAATAAAGCGTTCGAGGAGGATGCAGTTTCTGGTAAGTCGCGTGTTTCTAAAGGTCTTCCTCTCCGGGAGTGAGGACGGGGGCTTTGAGAGCTTCGGTGATGAAGCCTAGCTGGCTTCTTAATAGGATTTGGTCTGTTAAGATCACTGCACGGAGAAAGAGACGAGCAAGGTGATGGTTCATGACTTTCCTCTAGAAGTCTTTCTAAAATTCGTGGACTGGTTTCTCTGTCGGCGCGTCCTATTTTACAAACAAGTTTTCCAATTTAGTACACACAATTTTCATTCCAGAAATGGAAATACAAGACAAAATATTGTGAATATGTTTACTTGTTCCAGAGCTTCTTCGAGATGGGAAAGCAGACACATTTGGTGGTGGTCGTTTGGTTGGAAGAACCCCAAGCAAATTGTCCGCAACGATTGATGCAGCGGCTAAATCCGACATTCTCTGGGCTGCTTTTGCGTCTTCTGCTGCGTCATTAGCATCCTCCCAATCTACAAAGTAAAAATGTTAAATGAATTTCTATTCACAAAAATATTCGCTAATAATTTTCTAGGTTTAGCTATATGTCTGAACAAGTTACCTGAATCCCCATCTGCAACACTGACGTCGGGGTTAGATGAAAACAGCCAATTAAGACCCGTTAAACTATTACTTTTCTGCGAATCTGCAGAGGCAATAGAATCGCCATCACTGGATTTCTTCGGAATGCCAACGTTCATTTCTATAATAATTAAAATATAACTCGTAAGTACATCTTTTGACTTTGACTTTTTGATACTTTAACTGGTTTAAAAAAATATTACCTGCGGATTCAGAAGCAGGATGCATGGAAGAGGTAAACTTTTTCACAGCTACATTAACCGCTTGAAACAGCCACTGACTTGGGAATGGGCCACCGGCTTGATTCCACCCAACCATGGAGTCATTTTGTGGCACCAAAACAAATCTCCGTTCATTGGAAATCGGATCTCCGGAGGCTCCTTCACCCCCAACTGCGCCCATTTCCGACATATGGACGTCTGCATCACTAACTTCATTGTTACTAGCGCCTACATAATCTTGACTATTCTCCTCCCGACTATATCCTCCCTGATCTGTTGACATCGAAGAATCGACCACTGAAATATTTCCACCGCTTACACTTTTCCCAATAGGATTGCCACTTTTCGACAGTTCTCCTTTTCGATTTTTACTTCGTTGGCGATACTCGGAGTCTCCTCTTGAGTGATTTTCCTTGGATTTATTTCCATCGTGCTCACGATGCCTTTTACCCTGTCCATCTAATGAACGAGTACTGAACGACACCCTTTTGTGGCCACTCGCCGTACTAATACTCCCATCTTCCCGGCGTCGCGACTGACTATCACTAGCAGTACAACTAACCTTTTGCTTCTGTTCTAAACTACAATGTCGAGCGAGGAGAGGAGTGCGACTTCTGGTTTGATCATCTTCACTATCACTTTCACTAACGTCACTAATTACTGTATTACTATTAGTTTTATTTTTAAGCTCGGTATGCTCGTCCTTCGTTTGTCTGGAAACAACTGGGGTCTGTAAACTGGCGGATTCCTTCTCAACGTAAAGTTGCAGGTCGGATATATCTTGGAGAGGGTCGTCATCAGAATGTGGACTGCTATTATTATTGTACTGCTCTTGGCTACTTTCATTAACTTGAGTATTATTTCTTGGTGAGTCTAACTTTTCCTTGGTTTGTGACGGTAACTCTATTCTATGGCTGGGTGAATTCGACTGCTCTGCTGTGTTAGGATAGCTCGAACTGTGCGTATTTTGAGGTAATCGAGATGCGGACTGTGATAGAGCAGTTTTGGAACTAGAAGCGGCAGCTATCGCTGATGTCTCCAGTGCGCTCTGTGTTCGACGAAATCTCTGTTGTTTACTGACTTGTTCACCTCCACCTGGATAATTATAGACAACAAAATATAATCAAAAAATCTTGCATGCCTCTGGTGTAATTAGAGTTAGAGCTAAAAATAATCGATTTGCCAAACCGTACCGTTGTGCGAAAGAACATGTCCCAATTCCAATGATGCAGTTCCAGTCAAATTGGCACATTCCGCACTACTTGCTGTCAAGCCTGAGTCCAAGCTGAAAACGTTATTAAGTTTCCGAGGGGCAGCATGAAACTCGCTTTCGTCCTAAAATTGATATTAAGCACATTACATGGATTTATCGTATCTTTACTCCAAATTGCGCAATGTTTTTATCGAATTTAATTGTGTTCATACCATGGATAGTACAGACGGTTCCTGAGACACTGGAGACAGACTAGTTATTTCCGGGTCCACTACCAGGGACGCTTCAGATATGACTTCAGCCTTTCTTACGTTCTCCGATCCTGTCGACCGCGTTTCATGAATAACCACCGTCGCAAGTGCTATCCCATCTGAATGGTTTTAAAATAATATGTTATTAGGTTGGTCATTGCGTCTTCAGAGTTGTGTTAGTTTTATCTCAATACAGATACTATCTGATACTATACTAGTGTTCAACTAAATCATACCAATTTCAGGATCATTATCATTTACAGTATTTCTAGAATCTGATTTGATAGCTTGACGGGAAGTTGAAACACCACTACTAGCTGTACTGCTAGTACTACTGGAGTCACTATTTGAAGTACTCTCTTTTCGGTGGACATCTACTTTTAAGTCTCCGCCTTATAAAGATTAGAATTTAATTTTTTTAGTATACGACTACAAAAGGAATGAATTCATACAAAGGAGGATGGGTAAGTGATACGATACAATTAATGTTCTGAGTAGAAGCTAAAAGTAACTTACCGATTGCAAAGTCATCAGCCTCCTCCGTTCTTGTTCGAGTCACTCCGGGACGACCAGGCTGCATTACTTGAAGTTCAATCCCTTCACTATTAAAACAATTAAATATGGTATAATTCAGCACTAATAAAATTGTATTGACTTACCCAAAACTTCATCAAATATAGGTGAAATACTTACGATTGATTTAGACCCAGATTTCTTGGCCGAGACTTCTTAGGCTTTACAGTTTTAATTTCTTCCAACGAAGCTTTGTGCTCATCTTTTACCGGCTCGGGGATGGGTTCAGTGGTATCGAAAAGATAATGCAGTCGGGCATTTAAAATGCTGATGGTGGAGAACAATAGTCCGACTGTTCCGCAGTATATGGACCAGATAAGTATGGTGGACGAAAAATACTGCACAAGAAGGGAAGAATCATTTTAGCATTGATATTTAATTAAAGTATCTTTGATTTGGAATGTTCTTTTCAATAATTTGTAGTGTAGTTAGGGTTGGTTGACTTACTATGTATAGAGTGAGCGGTAGCGCCACCAGAAGCAGCCATATGTACAGATGGACGGTGTTAATGAATAGTGGCTGTCGAGGATCGTGGAACCATCCCCCTGTGAGGGAGGCCCAGCAACCCTGACGCAAAACTTCAACCAATTGGGAGCCCATCGCGTCCCCTCCGTACCGGAACGGATAACTGGATGCCCTCTCACTACATCCTACAAAAAAACCAGCACAAACGTAAAAAATAAAGTTAGTTTATGTTTATCCCTATTTACATTACTACTCAGGTTAATTTCATCCATAAGAATCTTACTTTGTAAACGGCTATTTCCTCAAAAGTGACGGACTACAGATTAGACGGTGGTTTCGTAGTCGTAGAGCTACGGTCGTTAATTCCTATTCCTAACTCCTTACTTCATACTTCAGCTTGAGTCCACATGAGTATCGATTATTCTGATCAGTGACCTTCAAAAAACAAAACACATTCATTTCAAAAATTAATTGATGTTCCAAAAACTTCGTATAATCATTTTAAAATAATAGAGCAAACTGTATTCATAATAAGCAAGTAAAGTAATACTCGAGCGCTGGCAATTTGATAGCAATTAATGATTAAAGTCTATCCATCTAAATCTACTTAATCGTGAATGTGAAACATTAACCCGAACTTTTATCAAAACCATCGATTATTGGGTGCAGACAGAGAGAAGTACTAGTCCTCAACCTTATTTCATAACATTAACTTAGTTCACTGAATCCTCTGCTGGTCTGTCTTTATCATCATCCATGCTCCCGCCTACGCAAATTGTAATTCAATATGACACGACACGACTTAATGATTAAGCTGCGGTGATTGAATGTTAGATACGTCGATGATGCAGTAGTACAGTACGTAAGGAAGCGCATTATTGGCATACACGCTATCACAAACTGCGCTGCACTACCGATATCATAATACATTAACTAACTTAGTCAGTGCATTAATAAAATTTCTTTCCAAACTAAAATTTAAGTTATTCCTCTTCTCTGATCTGTGATCTGAAGATAACTAACACCTAATATTTCCCCCAGTCTGTCATGTAAATAGAAATGTTGCTGGCGAATGCAAGCCAGCCACAAGAAATCCGATCGATGTTAAAAACATTGCACATTGCAGTAATTAACACCTTCCATTTCCAACCACCACAAATACGGACCGACCGAACCAGCAAACGCTTCACGCTTATCAAACATCGCTTTTATACACTTACTCTTCTACATACTAATTAAAAATGAAGCCTATAAACTAAATCATTTACAAATTAATGCCTTAAAAGTTAGATTTGGAACAGACAATTCACAATTAAATTTGTGTTTGAGTAAAAACACTTCCACATCCTGCAATTGATAAATAGGTAGCTAGTTTTACTACACAACCATCCATATAACTAACTTGAACTAACTATAAACTAACACTAACTAAGTACATCTATCTATCATCCTTCCTTTTTTCCGTTAACATACTTAATTAAGGTACGCCAGCAGTCAACTCAACTAAATAATATGTGCATCTCTAATCTCTAATACTGAATACTAATCCCCATCCCATTTGATTTATCATTTAAAACAATTTAACGCTTCGTTAAAATATCAACACATTAAAAAATACCTGCGGACGGACACAGCTGTAATCAAATTATACAGACATGATCCATGATTTAAAACTTAAATAGAGGAAGTGTTAGCTAAAAAAAATGGTATTTACTTACAACAATTATAATGATTAAAAAAATTAGAGAACTCCTCTAGTTCCTTCCTGCTGTTATGTTGATGGTTAAAAAAATACCCAATTATTATGCAGGATATACACAAATTGATGATGTGATGAGTCAGACTGATGAGAGAGAACGTAAGTAATTAATTAAATTGTTGTTATATATTAATTCATCGATGATTATGATGATGATGATCCATCCATGCATGGTTGAACTAGAACATCTTGATCTTTTGCTGTTTTTACAACTTTTATTTGCACTTCTTTGCTAAACGTCTATTTCTCACATCTGATACTGATGCTATGCTGATTGATGATGATCCGGGATCCTCTTCCGTATTATTTGTACGTAAAACGTACATAATAAAACTCACAAAAGATGTGTACTTTTTCTATTTTGTATTCCTTCGCATATTCAGCCTTGTCTCATGCCCGTATCAAGAAAGAAACGAGAAGAGAAGTTGCAGTAGTGCATACGCCAAAATATACTTTATGCTTAATGCTGCTTTTGTTGTAAAGGAAGTTCCTAATACGCAGTGTGTGTGGAGTGTGGACCAGTCCTATATTCTTCTCTGAAAAGCACGTTGCAAAATGCAAATGGTGTCTGTGGTAGGTCGTAACAAGGTGTAGGTGTTATATATAGAGCAGCAGCATAATTGCTAGGTATGGCAATTCTTTTAGTAAGTTACGTTTCATTGTTGATTTTTTAAAAGATGTTTCTGTTTGTTCTAGAGGAAAATACGTAGATACTAGTATAACATGATAATGACATGGCCAAACAAATTGTCACTGTGAGATGAAGCTCAAGAAAGTAAGGCAAGGACCTTTAAAGAGAGCCCTTTACTTTCTCTCAACTCTCCAACCATAAGTAGAGATGGTTAGTTGTTAGTAAATAAGTAAGTTAAGTACGTTGTAAAGTCAAGTCAAGAAAAGACATAATTTCATAGTTTCATGAGCTCAAGAAGGTTGAGTAAAATGACGTTTGTCAGTCACTCATTCGTTTCATACATACCTACTTCATTTCATACGCAATTCGCGAACTTCTTGCTAGATAATATACTAGCTGATATTCTTGTAGCTTCATCGCGATTTTTTTGTCATGTCAAGGTATACACACACACGGCATCATCGGCATGGCATGCTTAAAAAGATGCGTATGCACAAATGCTCAGCTAATGAATGCATTAGTTTAAGAATTGTTTATTGTACGAAATGTTATAGATTCTTTATGAAAACCATATTGCTATTATTACTGGTACAAACAATCACACGCACACGACTTGTCAAGAAAACCGCTAAGAATTTTATGCAAACCAATATATTTTGCATGCATTTTAACATGGAACATGTATTGATCTACTACTTACGTAACTGAAACTGCAACTGTAACGTAACGAAAAAAGACTGGCATATATATTTCTGCTCTGGCTTAAAAAATCATGTATTTTTCAGTTGTCAAATTGTCAGTCAGTGCTTGTTTGTAGAGCATATAGCACAAGAAAATGCAGATATGATTTTTTAACGATCATGAATGAATTTAAGTGTTATGTTATGTGGTTTGTGTTGAAAGGACCTCCTCCGGTTGTGGGTTTGAGAAACCTGTTCCACAAAAGAAATTGCTTTTCATGAGTTTTTTTTTACAAAAGCTTTTTGGGAAGTACCTATCTGCCAGCACAACGCAACGTATGTTATGTACTGTATCTTTCATTACATGCTTGAACAGTATGAATGAATGAAATGATAGTAAAGCTAGAGCGGATTCGTTACTTTTATGGAAGTTTCATCGGCTTCGTGTAGATGTACACACTTGCCACAGAAAGAAGAAGCCAAGCCACAAAAATAGAGTTGGATAAGATAAAATCATATTTCACGGAAATGCTCGCTCGATAAAGTTCTAAAATTGGGTTGGGGTGGGATTACGATTACGAAAATACTTATTTTATTGGTTTCATTATAATATAATTATAAGTTTTTGTCAGGAGTAGTTCGTAAAAGTGGTTTAGTGGTCAATTGACTTTTCAACATTTGAAATAAACTGAGGGGGGGGGGGTACAATTTAAAGGGATATGAATTTGAGGGAGTAAAAATGTGGGATGACAAGTTTCTCTTGTGGTGGATTTAAAGAGAACAAAGGCTCGATCTTTCTCATAAAAAACAAATTATGTATGCAGCGATAAAAGCAGAAAAATCTGTCAAGCCTTATAATTAACTTGCAAAAAAACTTTTACAACAAGATGCCATTTTTACAATTATTACAAGGAAATTACAAATGCATTATGGAATCCGAAAGCAATTGAACATGAAGTTGATCAAGTAATCCAGCAATAATTCGCTTAAAACTCAGTCTTTTCAAATTAGGGAAAATTATTATCTGACAATTATTGGTATCTGAAGGGATGAACACACACACAACTCATCACTTTGGTATGCAAATCGTTAGTTAAATCTGGGTTATCTTTTGTGGGTTTTTTTCTATGTGAAAAAATACTTACGAATCGATAAAAAAATTACATGAAATCCGACAATTTTTAATTCATCATGTCATCACAATCTTATGATGCCGCGACTAACTAACTACACTCATTATCTAATTACTTGGAATACAATATCTTTAACTTGCCATTACTAATTACGTCAACGATTTATTTTTACAAAAATGCAAAAATGTCCTATAAATAGATTTAATCTTTACTCATCCGCGAATTAAGTAAAGTCTTAAAAAAAGTTCTAGCATGGTTATCTTAACAGTGACGATAAAAACCAACCAGCTTGTTTCTTTGTCAAGCAAGTAATAAGCGTCCACCATCCACGGTGCCATTAAAACTCTCCTGTTTTGCTGACAAACTGCATTCATGAAAAATTAACGATGATCTCATCATTTGACTCTGACTCCACAGCTTCAACTTTATGGGTTAACTAATGACGTGCTGAGTATGAACCATGTCATAACTATGGCCAAAAACCAGCTTCGCACCCATACCTACATCATCAGCAACGTTATAATATGAACGCTTAGGTAAGCACATTAAGATTGTTCCCTGCCTTGCTTTTTACATGAAGAAGATCGATAACTTCTTGAGCATCATCGTCAAATTGATGGCGTCATCAACGTTTTTTTCTCTTCTCAACAGCGCAATCAATCCGAAACACTCTTTGGCATCCCATCATCTTACTCTCTCTTGTTTCAAAATATTTATGCATATTCGGCATTTATTTAGCGAAAACGCTGATGACACGGGTATTAATTTTAATTATATTCGCAATAATTGCACTTTTATGTTAAGTTAATTTTCATAATGGAAGGACATTTGCATAGACAATGATAATTATCTTGATGATGAGGGAGTATTAAATATCAGCTACTCCGCCGTGAAAAGCGCTTCCCAGCCAAGGAGCAGAGGAGACCGTCTCCCATAAATTGTTTCATCATAGGTTATAAATAAAATGGGACATTCATTGTTATTTTATGAATTTAACATCAAAGGCAGGATTTATTTATGCAAGTCCATCAAATAAAAATAACGAGGACCTACCTAACTGCATTTTCCTTTTCGTTTCGTGTATCTGTGTATCCATATTTCGACACATCTTCTTCTCTAACTCTAAATGATAATCATGAAAACAAAAACTGCTTTGCATGCATCCTCAACTATTTTTATTCCTGTGTGATTGATGACGATGTTGACGCTGACGGTGAGGATGATGATATGATGTGATGTGAGAGCCGATCCAGACCAATTCTCTTTCCATTTCAATTTCTCCTATTTTTAATTCAATTCATTCCCAAGTAATATAGTACCTCTCTACTTGATCCTGTATCCACGAAACTACGCCAAAGTCAAAGTAAAACCTTTCATTTTTGTGAAGTAGTAGATTAAGTACATTGCGACTTGCGACGCAACTCTTAACTCTGATTATAGGAAAGTGTAAGGTTATTATGGGTCCGGTATATGTCTCTATGCAGTATATAAATACATTTTTATAT